>JAUTDX010000793.1:0-117474 GCA_030844895.1 Ambrosia x helenae
AGAAGGCACATGCATGCAAGATGGAGGTAGCAGAAATGAGGACGCTTAGGTGGATGTGTAGGCACGCAAGGTTAGACCATATAAGAAACGAGGTGTTTAGGGAAAGGTTGAAAGTGGCAAAGCATCTCAGATAAGATAAAAGACGGTCGAGATTAGGATGGTTTGGGCATGTGAGAAGGAGGAGGCAGAAGACAACACCAGTTAGAGTAGTGGAAATCCTCATTCTAGAGGGGAAGAGAAGTAGAGGTAGACCCAAATTGATTTGGGAAGAACGATTAGGCAAGATTTACTGAAGTTGCACCTCTCTGAGGACATGCTCCACGATAGAAGATCTTGGAGGCATAAGATTAGGATTAGGGTTAAGGACTTTTTAAGGGGGAGGGGGGGGGGGAGAGGCGTGTCTTACTGTTGTATTGGGATTCTATGTGGAATTTGCATATGGTTGTAACTTTACATGTCTATATGGTGGGTGTGTGTATATATTTCTTTTCACTCATGTTTTTATTTATATATTTTATTGGTATATATCTCTCTCTATATATATATATATAGAGAGAGAGAGAGAGTGTGTTTTGTTTGTTTGTTTGTCTGGTAGTGATTAGAGTCGGAGGTCTCACTAGAAGCGGCATCTTTATTTTTAGGATGGAAGTAAGGTTTGTCTACATCCTACTTTTTTAGACCCTATCAATAATTTTGCTATTTGGAAGATTTAGTGTGTATTGTTTTTTGTAGTTTTCTTTTCGGTCTTCTTTATATAATTAATAATGATGAAAGTTGGTGATCAAAGATAGTTCAAAATGAGTATTGTGGACCATAATTGCTAAAATATAGAGATATAAACTAATTTTACACTTAAACAATAATCAAGGTACAAATAATTACCAATGGTGGGTCAAAATTATGAAAACTTTACACAAAAAAATAATTCTTTTTTTATCATATACATAAATTGAAATACAACACACGTATTTATGCGTACTTGTTTTATTCTATAACTATAAATTAACTAGTGCGAATGTCCGTGCGTTGTAGCGGGTGAATCTGCTTTGTTGCCTTCTAGTTGTTGGGGTTTGTGGCACGTGTGTGGGGGTTTGTGGGTGAATTCTAAACATAACCACATTGCAAAAAATATATGTATAAAAAATAAACGGGCGTTTATATTTTACACAATCTCGATCCAGGTTATAAACTGTTGACTGAACATTGAAATTGCCAAATTCGTAACGTTATCTCAAAGTCTCAAACATAAAGACTGCCGGCTTACCATGAATGGATCATAATAGATGAAAGCATCTGACATAGAAATAAGCAAATACCTTAATTCACTTAAATGAATATAGCTAGTAAGCCTAGTGGTATGAAATCATAAAATTTATGTCAAGAGAAACAATAGAGGAAAAAAACCATCTTACAAGTACATTAGGTGAAATAAAATTTCATGGACGTCTTTTTAGGTAAACACCACTCTTCTTCACTATCATTGGCAAACCCTTCCAATAGAATCTTCACAAATCAATACATTTGATCCAAAATTCTTGTTTTCTCTTTTGGTTAATCAAGCAAAAGTGCGGGCATTTCAATTATTAGTACTTCTTTTTGCCCATCAAAATTTTCTATCGGTTGTACCTTATTCTTTTGTTGTCCTACATTACGTATAAGAAAAAAAAACATTATAATTATTTCAATGTTCAAACCATGATAGTCATTAATTGTTATATCTGAAAACAGTATTTGTAAATTGGTCATGATACATGTTGATGTACAAATTTTACAAAGTGGTCAATCTTAGAAATGACAAAGATGTTCCAAAATAGTGTTCTCCTGCTACATTTCTTACTTCTTTTTATAGTGGCTAGTTGCAACAATGACTTGTAAGTGGTTATGTCATGGTCGTTCGGTAGCAATGGGTAGGTGGTGATGATGGGTGGCAATCACATAAATCTAGTAATTTAAACTAGTATTCACACAAAATCCACCAATTTAAATTTGTAAATTTAAGTAAAACCAACTAACACATAATGCAAATTAGGGATGTTATATAATACATAGATCAATGCTTCATTGCTTCCGAACATAAGTAATCTAACAAGCAGCTTTGTTACAACTTGAACTAAAAGAATATATACAAGAAATTGTTAGGATATTCCAACAAAAAATAATAAAAAAGCATTCATGTCAGACCATGAATACTTGATGGATTCTTCTTTTGGTGATATGCTTCTGGATCACCTTCCTGTTAAATATATTCTAAGTCTTAAGGGCTAAGATGTTCCTTCTATTGTATGTCTGGTGTGTTCGAATACGGTGGAGATCTTGGATAATGTTTTTGGAGGTTGTAATCTAGCTATGAAGATTTGATATTCAATCGATCTGTCATTGGTTGGAGTTGGATCTCCCAGTTAATAAAGGTCCGGAAAGTATGCTAGATTGGTTGGATTTTGTCTAGATGGATGAAAACGAAACTAGATATTGTTGAGGCTATATATTATGTTTACACCGTAGTGGATTATTTGGAGAGCCAGAATGATGTTCTTTTTGGCAATCACAATGAAAACACATATAATCTTTTTGATTCGATTGTAATTGTATCTTTCTTGTGGGTTTCTTCTCATAATGGTAAATTTCGTTTGGATTGGGTAGGGTGGCTCAAAAACAGCTACTTGGTATGTAACATTTATCTTTTTGTCATGGTTAGAATGTTCTAAACATATATTTTTTTTATCAAGTTTGCCTTGGTAAAAATAATGACCAGACCAAGATCAATTTATCTTAGTGTATTCACATATGAAATAACCAACCTAAATCCATGAACTTTGTGTTATGTAATCTTTACTATGTGTCAGCAAACTAATATGAGTAATCAACTAATCTTGAATGATACTCATGACCTTCTCATACCACTTTTAAAAGGTGTCCCACTTTTAGGTGGGTTTACAGTAACACAAATTATCCCCTTTTAAATAAAGTGCATGTGGTATGCTCTTGCTTTTTTTTATTATATACCTATCATTGATACCACCCACGACCATAACATAAAAATTGACCACAGCGACCTTTATTTGTGTGATATTTATGAGATGTAGATTTATTTCCAATTCAGAACAACATTGAAAACTTGAGTAATCCACAAATACCGAGTCGTTTAATTTGGGTAATAGTTTTAACTAGTATTAAGCCCCCACGCGTTTGCGGTGAGGGTGTAAAACCATACCAAGTAGCACTAATACCACACACCACCAGCGACCACTAACACCAAAAAACTCGTAAAAGTAAAATAAAAAAAAGGGAAAATAACACCGAATGAAAAGAAGGCGTAAAATCATAGAACCACGCACACTCGTTACGACGTGTTAATGCCAAAGGCGTAAAATCAATGACTTTTAATAACTATGGTTAATGTGAAGTAACTAAGTCGGTTTAGGACCCGTGCATTGCGATGAACTTGTTATAACTCGCAAAATTTAGAACGGAATTTTAAAACGAAAAAATTGCGCAAGATGAAAATTATGTGGGACCAAAGTTTAAAGAAAAAAAAGTGTTAGGGTTAAATTGTAAAAGATAAAAATCTTTGCGTTAAAAGTAAAAAAATGAGAAGTTTTGGGTAAGAAGTGGAAAATCAAAATTGCTAGTGTTAAATTGTAAAAGATGAAAATATTTGTGTTAAAAGTAAAAAGGAAAACATTTGGACTAAAAGTGTAACATCAAATTTTTTTGAAAAAAATCCCTAAGCATAAGGTACAACTCCTTTATGCACAAAAGTTTTGGTAATTAGAGTATTTATAATGAATACACATTCTTATTCAGTTAATGATCACATTACGAGTTATAATATTGATTGCGTTACCTGAAATTTAATTTTGAGCTCATTGAAGATGTTAAACAAGAACTTTGCGCAAGTAAATATAGTCTTACGTATGGTTGTTCAAAAAACTCGTCGCTCGCTTGAAAAGAGATCGCTTTGAATGATTGAATAGGCTTGTTTACAACCGATCGGTTACTAAATTAGCCAAGGTAGGATTGATCATTTATTCATTTAAATTAATCCCAACAATTATAATTTCTATAAGCTATAAGCTAGATAGAACTCTCATATTAATCTTTTATAAACCCAAGTTTTACATTAATCTAAGCATGTTGTTTAATGCTTGTTTGACTCATATTGAACTATTTATATTGGGAAAATCACAATTTTAGCCTATTGACCGGCCTAATTACGAAAATAGCTCGTTCCCGTTTCTTTGGATAGACGGTTCACGTTGTCCCAAGACGTCTAAGGCGTCTCTCAATAGCCTTTGGTTTCCATCCAATAAAAGAGCACCACGTGTTGTTGTTGATCCCAAGGAGTGTCAGGCGTCACCAGAGACGTGTCATGCCACCAAGACGTCTCCGGTGGGCCCTTGAAACGTCTCAGTGACGGCTGAGCTCAAGCCGTCTTCGGCTCAGCTTAAGCTGTATCCGAGCCGTCCTGAACCCTCTCCAGCCATTTTTGAATGATGATTTTTTGTTTTTTGTTTTTTTTACACAAATTATGGGTATAAATATGATGGTTTGTGTTGATAAAAAATCAACCACACCTTTATCTTTCCCATTTTGTCTCCTCTAATCAAATATATCAAATGTTTTACCAAAACAAACCTATCTTCTCAAATATTTAACACGGTTCAAAATAGATATTTGTAGGTTATTCGACATGTTTTTGAGCTTCAGAAATCCGAAGTATTTTTTTGGTTAACACTATGCCATTTTTTAACCTCAAACCTTTGGGATTAAAATTTTCCTTCCGACTCCCATCATCCCCACCATTCCAATTTAATTGGTTCCTCTCCTCCCTCGCCAAACCCTTCACGTTATAGACCCTTCAATCTTTTTATTAATTTTTTTTACCGCGAAAGGAGTGAGTGCATGGTTGTTTTGAATACTGGCAATTCGACGTTCATAAAACCATGTCTGTAGTTTTTGACTAAAAAATTCAACCAGATGCGTGATCGGAATTTTTCGTGGATGCTTAGATAGTGAGTTCATTGACTCTGCACTGTTAGATGTCATATAATGATATCGTTTTCCCAGACAGTGTGCTCTAGACCATTTACCAAAACCGATACTCAATAGGGCATTCCTAATCCGTGGAATGGCTGCACATAATGCGTTAAAATTTTCTTCAAGTAATCCGTGGAATACCCGGTAAGCTTTACAAGTATTCCACCACAGTGACTGTAATTCCTTTACAAGTATTGTGACACATGTCGAAATCACAAGTCATGTCCGTACACTTAGTTACATAAATACAGTGTGCATAGTATTACATGTCATCAATTTTTATCATAATTGGGTCATACAGGGTTCCAACGAGTCAATCCTGAGACGTGCAGTCTAACAGTAGACACACTAGTTAGTCCAAGGCCTCAGTTATTCAAATATTTTATGCTAGACTATAGGAAATCCATGCAATTGAACAAGAATTCCAACTTGTTACCCCGACAAGAACAAAAACCAACAATGTTCATCTACATGAATTATACACATACATTGTCCAACAAAGGTGAGTAAACTTGTATGCAAAGGACATTAGTTGTGATGCATACACATATGTACATCCATAGAAAAGTTAATATGTAGCAAGATCCAAATTAAACACATATGTATACATATACACAATCACATATACATGTATACACACACACGCGAATACATATACACACACACTCACTTACTAGTCACCATTCTTATCCATACAAGAGACCTTACACAAGAATAGAATCCACAGACATTCCACAACCTCCAAGCCATGTTGACTTACCACAAGAAACATATTTTCTTTCCCCATGACGATTGAGCATTTCACCCCCATTCAATAGTTCCAAGAACACATGTATTTCAGTAACAAGAGACCTTGTGATCCCAGTACATAAACCTAGATGGCTTTGACTTCCTAAATTGCTCAATTTCATTACAATATTTCGGCCCTAGTATACCCAAGACATGATTATGTGAAGCAAGAAACCTAACTAGCCTACACATCTATGCCACATACATACATATATACACGCATACAAACACCCAAGAACAACCACCTATTTCAAGTCCCTAGACATGTACACAAACATGAAAATAACAACACACCATGGCCATCCAAGACATTTAGACTTTTCCACAATACTCTTTCTTTTCCCATAATATTTCGGCTCCCAAGAAGCCTACACAAGCCAACAAAACCACTTAGTCAACTTCTTACACCAACATAGAAACAACATAAACCACATGAACCATTCCCACCTTGTCAACTTTCCAAAACAAATGTGCCCCTTCCCATACATATTGCGGCCGTACACCCCTACACCATCCACCAAAGTCACAAAGTCAACCCCTTTCACTTACAAAGCCTCTAGTGATTTGCACTCCACGAAAGGTGAGGTTTCACTTACCTAGTTTGTGGACCAATGACACCTTACTCTCCTCTCTCTCCCTCTCGCCTATAAATTGAGAACCATGGAAGCTAGAGACTCACATATAACACTCCTCACTTACACTAACACTTGAAACCTTTTCTTTTCCCTCTTGATACCCCACGGCCGAAGCACAAAGACCCACAAGGGGTTTGTTTCGATCGAGCCACACCACCACTTAGGAGCCCCAAGTTCTCATCTAGCATCTAGGAGTTTTCTTGCAAGGAATTAGCTTGTTTTCTTTTAAAGTTTTCAGCTATAACACACAAGGTATAACAACCAAACCCTTTCCTCTTGTTTATACACAATGCACAACCATGACAAGCTCACCCGAGACACACACTTATACACGCCTTATAACTATGAGTTTTCCAAGTTTTATTAACTAAAACACTTAAATATCATGATAAAAGTCCAATATTTAGCTTATGTAAACACACACTTACATATATGCGATTGATACACCTTGAAACCCGTACATGGACACGCGAGTACACCCACACACACGGATGCATGTATGCGTGAGTGTATAGGGCAAAGGCCGGCCCAAAACACCTTAATCTTGTTTAGTTTTGTAACCTATGCTAAGCTTTATTTTAAGAACATGTGTTAGAAACTATAAAAACATGTGTTAACAAGCTTAACACAAGAGTTTTATTGGAAACATATGGTATGCGAGTGTAGACCAAGGCAAAACACCTAAACAAGTTATCGACATACAAGATTATCCCAAAATGTGTCCATATGCCACCCTAGGCTTGCATAAATGTGACAAACATTACACTTGGTAACATTTAGTAAGACAAAGTACATGTTTTACCCAAAAACAGGCTAAACATAGTCACCTAAACAACAAACGAACATTTTCTAACACATATAGTGTGTGACACACATGGATAGTGGTACAGAAGCCCCTAGTCCATAGGTGTTACAGTCGGGTGAACAGCTACATGGTAGTTAGAAGGAAACATAGACCTAAGGTGCCTTTATATGAACTTAGGGCATCCCAGGTCAGAGACACAGTGCCAGGTCCAGTTCAGGCTAGCATTCAGACACCAAATGAGTATTCACGGCCCCTTTTTACAGTTTTACATTTTTCCGGGGGAAAAACATGCGTACGGTTTTCAATTACAATACATGACTATTATGTGAACATGAGACATCACGGTTCAGGATCCATTAAGCCCTCGTGTCAAATATCATACCATAACCATTAGCTATGGACTTAGCCATGAAACACCGGGATAGATCTATTTGGTTGACACCCCTACTCTTGGTCAGTCGCTCTGACGGATGACAGATTTCAAAAGAGTGCTTGTATTTCACATTATTCATTGTCTTTAGTGTACAATGGGCGAGGCACAACATGTCAAGGTTTGGTTATGGGCTCATGTCAGATCACGTATTGATTATTGCCCTAGCTAGGCAATGATTTAGTCGGTTTTAGATAACATGTCCACCATATAGAAAACCCGTGAACTCACCAACTTTGTGTTGACACATATATTTTACATGCATGTTTTTCAGGAAATTAGCATGGATAATGGAACTTGCAGGGGTCGCGTGCGGGCATTTGTGGGATACCTTCTTTTGGACCGTTGTGTTGTCATAATAGTTTTAGACATTTACATACAATGGTTTTAGTATTAAACAATTAACGAATGTTGAACGGATTTGGTTGTTTAATGAAAGTTCCCGCTTTATTTTAATTAATGTTCGTGTGACCTTTGTGCTTGGAAATCTTTCGAAGTCGCACCTCGCGTTTCCGCCTTGGCGGGGTGTGACAAGTATTCCACCACCAGTGACCACTAACACCAAAAAAGTTGTAAAAGTAAAATAAATAAATAAAAAGGAAAAATAACACCGAATAAAAAGAATGCGTAAAATCGTAGAACCACACACGCTCGTTACGACGTGTTAATGCCAAAGGCGTAAAATCGATGACTTTTAATAACTGTGGTTAATGTGAAGTAACTAAGTCGGTCTAGGACCCGCGCATTGCGACGAACTTGTTAAAATTCGCAAAATTAAGAACGGAACTTAAAACGAAAAAATTGCGTAAGTTGAAAATTATGTGGGACAAAAGTTGAAAGAAAAAAAGTGTTACGGTTAAATTTAAAAGATAAAAATCTTTGCGTTAATAGTAAAAAAAATGAGAAGTTTTGGGTAAGAAGTGGAAAATCAAAATTGTTAGTGTTAAATTGTAAACGATGAAAATATTTGTGTTAAAAGTAAAAAGGAAAAACATTTGCACTAAAAGTGTAACATCAAATTTTTTTTGAAAAAACCCTAAGCATAAGGTACAACTCCTTTATGCACAAAAGTTTTGGTAATTAGAGTATTTATAATGAATACACATTCTTATTCGGTTAATTGATCACATTACGAGTTATAATATTGATTGCGTTACCTGAAATTTAATTTTGAGCTCGTTGAAGATGTTAAACTAAAACTTTGCACAAGTAAATATAGTCTTACGTATGGTTGTTCAAAAAACTCATCGCTCGCTTGAAAAGAGATCGCTTTGAATGATTGAATCGGCTTGTTTACAACCGATCGGTTACTAAATTAGCCAAAGTAGGATTGATCATTTATTCATTTAAACTAGGATTATGATCGCGCGCGTTGCAGCGCCGAACTGTTAATATGTATGGTTGGGTTTGATTGCTTTCCTTTCTATAGTTTGGTCGATCTTCCGTTCCGTTTTTTTAATAAAAGTAAAATTAAAAAAAATAACCTAGGCCACTGATAAGCTGAAATTTAATGGCATCTATGGTTATGGATGTTAGATGATTTGTGAGATGCCGTAAAAAAAAAGAGATGATTTGTGAGATCACCTATAATTATCTTTATTGAAGTGCAACAGTTTTTATTTATTTATTTTATTTTTTTTTTGGTTTTTAGAGTATGACATTTTTTATTAAATAATCAAGGTGTGTGAAAAGTGAAAAAAAATAAACAAAATGGATTGACTCCCCCAAGAATTGATCTTGTGACCTTGAGAATAAGAAAGTCTCCACAAACCACTCCACCACCCACACCACTTATGCTTTTAAATGAAATAAATCATATATATTGTAAATTAAGGTGTGGAAAAATGAAAAAAAATAATAAAAAAATGGTGGGACTGTTCATGAATAGTGAAACTTAGTTTTAAATTAATACATATATATAATTAAGCCCAACAATTATAATTTCTATAAGCTATAAGCTAGATAGAACTCTCATCTTAATCATTTATAAGCCCAAGTTTTACATTTATATAAGCATGTTGTTTAATGCTTGTTTGACTCATATTGATCTTTTTATATTGGGAAATCACGATTTTAGCCTATTGACCGGCCTAATTACGAGAATAGCCCGTTCCCGTCTCTTTGGATAGACGGTTCACGTGTCCTAAGACGTCTAAGGGGTCTCCCAAGAGCCTTTAGTTTCCATCCAATAAAAGAGCACCACGTGTTGTTGTTGATCCTGAGGAGTGTTAGGCGTCACCAGAGACATGTCATGCCACCAAGACGTCTCCGGTGGGCCCTTGAAACGTCTTAGCGACGGCTAAGCTCAAGCCGTCTTCGGCTCAGCTTGAGCTATCTCTGAGTCGTCCTGAACCATCTCCAGCCATTTTTGAATGATGATTTTTTGTTTTTGTTTTTTTACACAATTTATGGGTATAAATAGGATGGTTTGTGTTGTTAAAAAATCAACCACACCTTTATCTTTCCCATTTTATATCCTCTAATCAGATATATCAATTGTTTTACCAAAACAAACTATATCTTCTCAAATATTCAACACGGTTCAAAACAGATATTTGTAGGTTATTCGACATGTTTTTGAGCTTCAGAAAACCGAAGTATTTTTTTGGTTAACACTATGC
Source organism: Ambrosia x helenae (assembly GCA_030844895.1). Classification (NCBI taxonomy): domain Eukaryota; kingdom Viridiplantae; phylum Streptophyta; class Magnoliopsida; order Asterales; family Asteraceae; genus Ambrosia; species Ambrosia x helenae. Next base: position 10,318 of record JAUTDX010000793.1, read on the forward strand.
CACTTTTTAACCCCAAACCTTTGGGATTAAAATTTTCCTTTCGACTCCCATCATCCCCACCATTCCAATTTAACTGAAAGCTCCTCTCCTCCCTCGCCAAACCCTTCCACGATATAGACCCTTCAATCTTTTTATTAATTTTTTTACTGCGAAAGGAGTGAGTACATGGTTGTTTTGAATATTGTCAAATCGACATTCAAAAAACCATGTCTGTAGTTTTTGTCTAAAAAATTCAACCAGATGCGTGATCGGAATTTTTCGTGGATGCTTAGATAATGCGTTCATTGACTCTGCATTGTTAGATGTCATATAATGATATCGTTTTCCCAGACAGTGTGCTCTAGACCATTTACCAAAACCGATACTGAATAGAGTATTCCTAATCTGTGGAATGGCTGCACATAATGCGTTAAAAATTTTCTTCAAGTAATCCGTGGAATACCCGGTAAGCTTTACAAGCATTCCACCACAGTGACTGTAATTCCTTGTTTTTAACGTTATTTTACTAATTTCGTGAAAATAACGTTAAAAACGACGGACGGTTAATCATGCATCATGTGGTGTCGTTGATAGCCAAAAGACAAAAGGGACATGCATCGATCGGGTTTGTCCTGATTGCTAAGTGTTTGTGCCTTATGTCCAAGGCTTGATACCAAACCACATCGAGCCGGGGGTCTCACTGGAAGCAGCCTCTCTATTCTTAGGGGTAGAGGTAAGGCTGTCTACATCTTACCCTCCTCAGACCCTACCTTAGCTTTGCTATAGGTGGGATTAACTGAGTATGATGATGATGATGATGATGACAACCCGTGAAAGGCATTAGGAAAAACCGTCCTAACTGCCAAATCTATTGAATTGGCTCTGTCAGATATGACGCCAAATCCGGATGCTCACCGACACACTCTTTAAGTTGGATAGGAATCATATCCTGCTATCACCGTCCTCCGATTTGCCCATACCATATCCAACATGTAAATTGGTTGTTACCATCCATGCCAACATCTAGGAACAACGTTCCTTTAAACTCACCTCTTAAGTGTGTCGCATCTATAATAATGACCAGTCTTAATGACCGAATAAAACTCCTAATCTGTATAATAAAATGACAAAAAAGGTTATTTTTTGAAAACCTAAAACAAAAACAGTAATAAAAATAATTAAAATATTTTACTGACCGCAGCACCAATGGCAATAAAAATCATTTCAAACCGATTGTCTTCATCAGTCCTAATCTCAGTAACAATTCCCAGATTTGCCTTTTGCAAATTATAGCAGTAGAACGAAAGCTCAGAAAACGGTTCTTTGCTATTTCCTTGCAAAACTTCAAGTGCATGACACTTCCAACGCCATGCTTGAGAATATGTTATGTCCACCTAAAATCTTTGACGAAAATCTTGTACTGTTTCGTTTTCACAATATACACGTCTGCTATCTCGCAATGGGTGCTTTAGTATGCTACCAATTACCTGCGGGTTAGCCTGACGAAGATGGAAATGTGTTTGAGTTTTAGAACATATGTGATTATTGTTGAAAAATGTAACATAAAACGTGCTTGAACTTGGGACAGAACGTGCCCTAAATGGTTGGTTCAGCCCTTGCTCCTCATCCAAGCGTACATTCTCTCTTTAATATACATTTTCATTTTTTTTCACATTATTAAAATTGTTGGTTTTCTCATATTATTGTACATTAATTTCTAAGCTATATCATAACACACATTTTATCATTTAACATTAGATTTTTTTTAATCCTAAAAAGCTCTAGAATATAATCTAGTTAAAATTTTATATGAAATTAGTAAAGATTGTTTATGTTTACTTGATTTCTAGTAGATTATGCAACGGTCAAAATGAGGAAAGTAAGTGCCTAAATTATGTGGCCATCCACCAAGATAAACATAACTCACTAATTGGCCTTATGCTTTAGATAGGAACTTTCTAATTAAACTTCCCACCTTCTATTTAACCCCTTCTAAAGCGCCTAGCTTAGGCCAAAGCTAGGTGTTTCGGGTCAAATCATACGAGATGGCAGGAAAAGCTGACATTTTGATCCAAAGCGCCTAGCTTTAGCCTAAGCTAGGTGCTTTGGATCAAAATTTTAATTTTGTTTGTTTTTTTTTTTATATTTTGTAGTGTTTTTTTTTTATTTTTTTCATTTATTTAATAAAATAATTAAATTAATTAACTCTAAAAGTGTTTATTATACTCATGACAGGTATCTTTCCGACAACAACTGAATTTTACTTGCTTGCCTGAACATTTGTTTTACTAATTTCCGATTCTTGATAGTTTGATTATACTCGTGTTCAGCCTTTAAATCAAACAGTATAGTTTGATTATACTCGTGTTCAGCCTTTAATTCAAACCAATATAATAATTAAAAATTATAAAAATCCATCACATCACGATTTGCATCCCGGCAATAATGAGTAACCTACCAACCTCTATTAATAGACTTCATTTATTTCTTCTTCTACTTAAAGGGCAGAGTGATAACTAACCCTCCATCTTCTCTAAAATGTGTTTATGTTCTTTAAAATTAAAAAATTTGTTCTTGGCAAATATTAACCCATGTAATTGGGATTGGGTTATTATTGGTTTAAACTTTGAATTTGTGGGTTGAGTTGGGTTTACTATAATTGTCAAGGGGGTTTAGGATGGGTAATTTTAAATGTCAGGTCGAAACTGATCGGGTGGCTAACGAGCCGGTCAGTTCGAAACCGATATGGTTCGTTACCGGACCAGATCAGGTCGATACGATCCGGGTGGATAATGGGTCGGTCAGTTCGAAACCGGTACGGTTCGTTACCAGACCTGATCAGGTCGATACGATCTGGGTGGATAATGGGTCGGTCAGTTCGAAACCGGTACGGTTCGTTACCGGACCTGATCGGGTCAAAACTGACCGGGTGGCTAAATGGCCGGTCAGTTCGAAACTGGTACGGTTCGTTACCGGGCTGTCAGTTCGAAACCGGTACGGTTCGTTACCGGACCTGATCGGGTCGATACGATCCGGGTGGATAACGGGCCGGTCAGTTCGAAACCAGTACAGTTCGTTACTGGGCGGTCAGTTCGAAACCGGTACGGTTCGTTACCGGACCTGATCGGGTCAATACGATCCGGGGGGATAACGGGCCGGTCAGTTCGAAACCGGTACGGTTCGTTACCGGGCGGTCAGTTTGAAACCGGTACGGTTTGTTACCGGACCTGATCAGGTCGATACAATCCGGGTTGTTAACGGGCCGGTCAGTTCGAAACCGGTACGGTTCGCTACCGGGCGGTCAGTTCGAAACCGGTACGGTTCGTTACCGGACCTGGTCGGGTCGGGTCGATACGATCCGGGTGGATAATGTGCTGGTCAGTTCGAAACCGGTACGATTCGTTACCGGACCTGATCGGGTCGATACGATCTGGGTGGATAACGGGCCAGTCAGTTCGAAACTGGTACGGTTCGTTACCGGACTTGATTGGGTCGTTACGATCCGGGTGGAAAAGGGCTGGTCAGTTCGAAACCGATACAGTTCGTTACCGGGCCGGTCAGTTCAAAACAAGTACGGTTCGTTACCGGACCTAATCGGGTCGATACGATCCGGGTGGATAACGGGCCGGTCAGTTCGAAACCGGTACCGTTCGTTGCCGGGCGGTGAGTTCGAAACCGGTACGGTTTGTTACCGGACCTGATCAGGTCAATACGATCCGGGTGGCTAACGGGCGGGTCAGTTTGAAACCGGTACAGTTCGTTACCGGGCGGTGAGTTCATAACTGGTATGGTTCGTTACCGGACCTGATCGGATCGATACGATCCAGGTGGATAACGGGCCGGTCAGTTTGAAACCGGTACGGTTCGTTGCCGGGCGGTGAGTTCGAAAACCGGTTCGGTTTCTTACCGGACCTGATCGGGTCGATACGATCTGGGTGGATAACGGGCCGGTCAGTGTGAATCCGGTACGGTTTGTTACCGGGCGTTCAGTTCGAAACAAGTATGGTTTGTTACCGGACGTGATTGGGTACGTTTTAATTGATCGGATGTGACTTATGAAAACCAAAAACGATCAATAAAACATTCTGAAACGTGTCAAACATAGTTAGGAAGTCCAGCATGTCGATTAGACATGAAAAAAGTGTGTTTTGAAAAAAATACGGGTATCGAATGTATAGTCGGAGCACCACGTACAATGATTCATGAAAGTTGTACAAACTCGGATGTTTCTCCTAAAAAAAACAAACGAGCAATAGACGACCCGGAAATCCTCAAACGAATTTTGTTGGATTAGGAACAACTAAAAACATTTTAAAATGAATTAAAATTATTTTTTTTATCAATAACAAGTATTTAAAATGAATTAAAACAAATTAAGTTTTTTTGTTAAAAAGGACCAAAGCTCCTGGTTTTGGCCAATGCTAGGCGCATGTAGTCTAATCAAGTAAACCAGGCGCCTAGTTTTGACCAAAGCCAGGAGCTTTGGCCTATTTAAAAAAAAACTTAATTTGTTCTAATTCATTTTAAATACTTGTTATTGATAAAAAATAATAATTTTAATTCATTTTAAAATGTTTTTAGTTGTTCCCAATTCAACAAAATTCGTTTGAGGTGTTCCGGGTCATTTACTACTCGTTTGTGTTTTTTGGTTGAAACATCCGACTTTGTACAACTTTCATGAATCATTGTACGTGGTGCTCCGACTATACATTCGATACCTGTATTTTTTCAAAACACAATTTTTTCATGTCTAATCGACATGCTGGACTTCCGGACTCTATTTGACGCGTTTCGGAATGTTTAATTGATCGTTTGTGGTTTTCAGAAGTCACATCCGATCAATTAAAACATACCCGATCAGGTACGATAACGAACCATACCGGTTTCGAACCGAACACCCGGTAACGAACCGTACCGATTTCGAACTGACCGGCCCGTTATCCACCCAGATCGTATCGACCCAATCAGGTCCGGTAACAAACCGATACCCGTATGTTTTCAAAACACAATTTTTTCATGTCTAATCGACATGCTGGACTTCCGGACTCTGTTTGACGCGTTTCGGAATGTTTAATTGATCGTTTGTGGTTTTCAGAAGTCACATTCGATCAATTAAAACGTAATCAATCAGGTACGATAATGAACCATACTGGTTTCGAACTGAACGCCCGGTAATGAACCGTACCGGTTTCAAACTGACCGGCCCGTTATCCACCTGGATCGTATCGACCCGATCAGGTCCGGTAACAAACCGTACCGGTTTCAAACTCACCGCCCGGCAACGAACCATACCGATTTTGAACTGACCGGCCCGTTATCCACCCGGATCGTATCGACCCGATCAGGTCCGGTAACGAACCGTACCGGTTTCGAACTGGCAGGCCCGTTATCCACCCGGATCGTATCGACCCGATTAGGTCCGATAACGAACCATACCGGTTTCGAACTCACCGCCCAGCAACGAACCGTACCAGTTTCGAATTGACCGGCCCGTTATCCACCCGGATCGTATCGACCCGATCAGGTCCGGTAACGAACCGTACCGGTTTCGAACTTAACGACCCGTTATCCACCCGGATCGTATTGACCCAATCAGGTCCGGTAACGAACCGTACCGGTTTCGAACTGACCAGCCTGTTATCCACCCGGATCGTGTCGACCCGATCAGGTCCGGTAATGAAACGTACCGGTTTCGAACTGACCGGCCTGTTATCCACCCGGATCGTATCGACCCGATCAGGTCCGGTAACGAATCGTATCGGTTTCAAGCTGACTGGCCCGTTATCCACCCGGATCGTATCGACCCGATCAGGTTCGGTAACGAACCGTATCGGTTTCGAACTGACCGGCCCGTTATCCACCCGGATCGTATCTACCCGATCAGGTCCGGTAACGAACTGTACCGGTTTCGAACTGACCGGCCCATTAGCCACCCGGTCAGTTTTGACCTGTCATTTAAAATTACCCATCCTAAACCCACTAGAGCTTTGTGTGGATTATCGGAATTGAATACTTAAAGATGACACAATCAGCTTTAGACTCCAAGCGAATCCCTTGAAGAAAGTCTTTCTCTCTGTTACCAATCATGTCAAGAAATGATAATTTTAGAATATTGCAGATCAAGTATAACGAAGATTAATGTTGTATTTTTCCCGAAAGTAATGAATAAAAAAATAAACACTTTTAGATTTAATTAATTTAATTATTTTATTAAATAAATGAAAAAAAATAAAAAATAAAACACTACAAAATATCAAAAAAATAACCAAAATTAAAACTGTGATCCAAAGCACCAAGCTTAGGCCAAAGCTAGGCACTTTGGATCAAAATGTCAGCTTTTGCTGCCACCTCGTATGATTTGATCCGAAGCATCTAGCTTTGACTTAAGCTATGTGTTTTAGAAGAGGGTTGAAATAGAAGGTGAGGTTTGTGAATAGACAGGCCCTTTAGATATTGGGTTGTGGGGTCAAAATTCATAAGATTTTGGTTTGCATTGGCAAAAGAGAATAGTTAGTAAAAATATATCAATACTTGTCTTTTTTTTCGCTTTAATCATTTCCTTTTAACTTTCTTTATACATGTCATATAAAAAAAGTTGTCTAAATCAACAAAAAGGGTAGTTTACTTTTTCATAGATTTTTTAAACAATTAATTAATCTTTGTGTATTTTCTTTTCAACTCCAAACTGTATATAGTGCAGAGTTAGGGTTATAAATCCAATCAAAAGGTGAGCAATAAAGGAGTTGATGTAAAAACAAATAATTATATTATAGTAACTATTAAAGGAAGGACACTTCTACAGTTTCCTTCCTTTAATATATTATTGATCACTAACTTTTAGGTTAACGTTATTTTCTGCCATTTACTTCTGCATGTCCATGGAGTTTTGAAAAATCCAAACATCTCAGAGATAGATAGAGAGGTAAGAATTTATCGAACGAACCGCACTCCTTCGTATACGTCAGGAGTCCATTGATGAGAAGGGGCTAGGGAAAGCTTGAACCCAATTCCTACAGTGATGAATATGAGCGCAATTGAAATTCCTTTAATATATTATTGAACACTAACTTTTAGGTTAACTTTATTTTCTGCCATTAACTTTTAAGTTAACTTTATTTTCTTCTAATTCGACCATCAAATTTTTACCTTTTAGGATTTAAAACTTTGGCCACTAACTTTTAGCTTAACTTTATTTTCTTCTAATTTGACCACCAAACTTAGACCACTTAACTTTTTTTTTAATATATTATTGGCCACTAACTTTTAGGTTAACTTTATTTTCTTCCAATTTACCACCAAACTTAGACCACCAAACTTTTAGCTTTTAAGATTTAAAACTTTGGCCACTAACTTTTAGCTTAAGTTTATTTTCTTCTAATTTGACCACCAAACTTTTAGCTTTTTGAATGTAAAACTTTGACCACCAAACTTTTAGCTTTTAGGATTTTAAACTTTGACCACCCAACTTTTTTTGCATTGCACTTTGGCTTTAGATTTTAGGATTTCAAACTTTGAACACCAAACTTTTAGCTTTTAGCCGCGAGTATTTTTTTAAGCCCACGCGAGAATAACAGTCACTTAATATTATCTTTATGTCCACAAAACCTTCCACACAACAGGAGCTCCCACAGTGACGCACGATCTTTAACGTCCACCAAATCCTCAACGCAACAGGAGCTCACGCCGCGAAGCGCGGCGTAATAGAATCCTAGTTTTATATGAAAAGGAAGTATACACTACAATAATAAATAATTGAATTCTTCACACTTTATATATATATACACCTAAAAGTAACTAAATAACAAAATATTCACACACAAAAGAAGAAAACGTAATAAAAATATTTAGTCATATATATATATATATATATATATATATATAGGGTGAGGTTAACATACAAAAGGTGTGTTTTGTGAGAAGGGTAAGAAGGCCTATGGTTGTGACAAGTGGCAATAGTTATTTTTAATAGCATGGGTATTTAGGTAAATTACATACTAATCTTATTTTTAGGAATTATCATGATGTTTTTAATTTTGAGAGAATTTGAGATCACCAATCACATATCTATTGTGATCATCAATAAAAAAAATCCAGATCTGCGTTTTTTTTTTTCTTGTTCTTATCTATGTGTTTTATTTTCTTATTCATCTTTTATTAAGAGCATTTGATACAGTGTGTTATATAACACTAAATCTTATATACAAAACACAAAAACAAGAACAATCAGACACTTCATTGTGTTATATAACACTAAATCTTATATACAAAACACAAAAACAAGAACAATCAGACATTTCATGGATAATTCAATGGTTGATGAGTTTTCAGGAATATATATAAAACACATAACCAAATTACACTATACACTAAAACTTACATATAAAACACATAAACAAGAACATTCAAAGATTTCCACTAAAAATACAAACTTTTAAACATAAAACACACACACCCAAAATGTTCTACCCACTAACATTTACATATAAAACACACAACAAAGAATAATCAACCCGAAGAAGATAAAACACAATCCAAATTTATACATATAAAACACACACACAAAGAACTTCCTAAACAGCCTTCGACTTAACAACTTTAGCTTCAGAAACAAACTCATAATCATAATCATAAACCACTTTCTTTGACCCGATGTTGATGAAATTGGGCGTGTTTTGGGTTCAGAAAGGTGCGTGAATGAAGAATTGGATAACACACCATGACTTCATCCTAGTTTCTTTGATGTTTTTATGTTTTGATGAGAGAGGATTAAGTTACTGCATCTTTTATGAGAGAGAGAGAGAGAGAGAGAGAGAGAGAGAGTAAAAAAGGAATGGGTAGGAGATAAGGAGAATATTGTGGAACGATTGATTGTGTATACATTTAAAAAAATAATGATTTTACATTTATACCCTTAAACCATCTAAATAATCTATCTAATTATAATATTAATTACGCTTTTGCCATCCATTTAATCTCACCCCTAGATTAATCTAATCTAATGGACAAAATTACTTCTTACACTTCTCACAAAAAACACCTTTTGTACCCGAACCTCTACCTATATATATATATATATATATAGGGGAGGGTTATCTTGAGAACACTAAATATTGTGAGAACCGTGAGAACAAGTAAACAAATCAATCAAAATCAATTTTTTTTAATACAAACCTCATTATAATCAAAATACAACATTAATAAATGAATGTTCTTTTCAAATAATTCATCTTTTCTTGCAAAAACACTTTCAAATTAACTTTTTACACATGTGTAAATGAAACAGTTTACATATGTATAAGCCGTAAATTTACACATGTGTAAAAACAATTTATTTTCGTATACGTTTGAGTTTTTATGCATAAATTGTGTTTTTGAAATTGTATTTTAGTAATAAAGATAAATGTAAAAAGAAATTTTGAATTTGAATGGTTTTAGATATCGTTCTCACGGTTCGTACGAAATGTAGGTGTTCTCAAATTAACTTTCCCCTATATATATATATATATATATATATATATATATATATATATATATATATATATAGGGTTGGGTTAAAATAAAAACCCTCTTAAGTTGTAAAAACTCTAGAAACCCATTTGTAACCATTGATCTATCCACATCAATGGTTGAGAATGATCTAAGATTTTTTAATAATAAAAGATATGTCCTTTTTATTTAGATTCTTATTATAGTCTTATGCTCATTAAGAGTGTTTGAAAAAGGGAGCATCATGCAGGGATGACTATTTATCTGACAAAACATCAAGTCTATTATCATCCACCCCTACTTTATTGGGTTTGGTATTTGAATCACCTAATATTAAATACTCTCTTTTTTTCTTTGAACAGCCAACGAAATTTTTATTCACCAAACGGTTAGCGGGACGCTAGCCAAACACCAAGTTTACAATACACCAAATGAGAACAAAATAAAAGACAGACATAAAAATGAGCACTACAAAAAGCTACCATCTAAGTTTTTGCACTTGAAAACTCCTCCAAACACCCCATTCCAAGTCTGGACACTTGGAGCGAGCCTTGAACCATAGATAAGAAGTTGATTTTATCTCCCCAATTGTAGCAGCAACAAAGCATTGTGACTGATTGAAGACCGCATTATTCCGAGCCTTCCAGATAGACCAAAGTGCCGAAAGACAAATGGCATGAATCACTTTCTTACTTTTTGATGACCCGGCTATGTATCTCTCAATATCCAGAATATCTTTAAGACTGAACGCGTAAATCGGCACCAATCTGCACCACTGAGCTAACAAAGACCAGACCGTCTGAGCAAACCCACATGCTACGAACAAATGCTCTGAATCCTCGTCAGCAGCCCCGCATAACGGACACAGACCGGAACTAATGTTGATGTTTCTTCGGATTAAAGCGGCACGAGTAGGTAACCTGTCAAGGAGCGCCCTCCACGCCAAAATCCAAACCTATTTTGGGATCCACGAGTTGATCTTGCAGACGTATGCAGGCCTCGAATGTTGCAGCAGCTTCATTCCTTCTTTCAGACTTCTCACAGAGAAGGAACCCAACCCCTCCAAAACCCACCCCCATTTGTCGTTCATTGATGTTAAAGCAACCGACCCAATCAGATTTATTAGTTGTACCAGCTCCCCATATTCAACCCCACCCGACAAATTCCGCTTCCATTCCCAATTTCAAGCCCCTGCCCCCCACCCGATCAGCGACCGAGCACATTTTGTGTTTCTCCAGCTCGAACAGATTCGGAAACAATACCCTTAATGGAGCACTCCCAACCCAGAAGTCCACCCAAAACCCAATGTCAGCCCCCCGACCCACAAACCCTTTGATAAGACCCTCAGTATCCACCCCCACCCGCTTTACTTCGGACACAACCCTCCCTATATTCTGCCATGGACCCGGCTGCGACAACTTTATCGGAATAAAGCTCCACCCTCTTGCATTGTTATGGATAGACCAAATGACCTTCCACCATAGCGCTTCCTTTTCCGTCTTGAATCTCCACCAACAGTTTGCTAACATAGCCAAATTTGCATCACGCAACGAGCCCAACCCCAACCCACCATATTCCACTGGAACAACTACCTTATCCCACGCAACCCAATTCGTTTTTGCCTTTTCATCTGACCCACCCAGAAAAACACCCTTCTCAACCTATCCAGTGAATCAATAACCTGAACTGGAGCCTTATACAATGAAAAGTAATAAGTCGGTAACGAGTTCAATACCGACTTAATTAACGTCACCCTACCACCAAATGAGAGGTGCCTCGCTTTCCAAATAGACAATCGGCTGCGAAAAGACTCCAGCACCGGCCCCCAATTCTTACATATATTCATATTTGCCCCCACCTGGAGCCCAAGATATTTAAACGGAAAAGCCCCAATCTTGCACCTAAGTGTTCCAGCTAAATCAGCCACTTCAGCTGATTCCACCCCTAGTCCGAAAATATAGCACTTTTCCATATTGACTTTCAGTCCCGACACCAAAAAGAAGCACCTCAGCAGCCTCCTTAAGTTTTTGGCGTTGTTTAACGACCAATCGCCTAGGAAGACCACATCATCGGCATACATGAGGTGTGTTAATAGCAGCCCCGAAGATCCACAATTTATGCCATGAAACAGTCCAATCTGTGCAGCCCTCTTCATGAACCCAGAAAGGGCTTCCATGACCAAGACAAACAAAAAAGGGGACAAACGGGTCTCCTTGTTTTAGACCCTGACCACACATAAACTCAATAGTAGGAGACCTATTGATTAAAACAGATGCCCTAGCAGCCGAAACAATGCCCAAGACCCATCTTCTCCAAAGAGCCGGGAACCCCATCTGAACCAATATCTCATCCAGAAAAGACCAACAAACCGAACCATAAGCCTTTTCAATGTCGAATTTAAATAAGAATCCTTTCCTCTTAAGCCTTTTCATCCACGACACCACCTCATTGAGAATCAAAGGCCCATCGGTTATACTCCTACCCGCTAAGAAAGCCGATTGCTCGGACCCAATTAGCTTCCCTATCACTTTCTTCAATCTATCAACCAACACCTTGGATACCACTTTGTTGATACACCCCACAAGACTGATCGATCTATAGCTCGAAAACCCCATCGGATCCTTTACTTTTGGAATTAACGCAATGAAGGACTGGAAACAAGCTGGATTAATTTCGCCAAACTGATACAACTCGTCGAAAAGAGCCACAAAATCAGCCTCAAAACAGCTCCAAAACCTCTTGATGAACCTAAAATTGAACCCATCCGGACCCGGCGCCTTGTCCCCATCACATGACCACGCTGCTTCTTTGATCTCTAACAACGAAAAGGGCTGAATCAGGAGATCAGCATCCAAAGTAGCGATGTTAGGAAGATGCGGACAGGAGAAATGTGGCCTCGATTGCATCGTCTCCTTAAACTTTTCCGAAAAAAAACTGAAAGGCTTGATCTTATATAACCACCGGATTGTCAACCCAAATCCCGTTCACCCGAATACCATTGATCCTGCAATTATTAATATTAGAATTCATAATACCGTGAAAATAGCTAGTATTCTCATCACCCTCCAAGGCCCACTTCACCCGAGCCTTTTGCCTAAGATCAGCTTGCTTTTGTCTATCAGCCTCCCGAAGGAAAACTCTGAACTCATCCCGAACTTGCTTTTCAATCAGGGACAAATCCCTAACCTCTGCCAGTTTCTCAAGTCGCTCCACCTCCTCACTTTTAGATCTATACTCTACCTCCATATTCCTTTTTACCTCAAACACCCAACCTCTAATCTTGTTTTTAAGAAATTTTAACTTCATAGCAAGACCCAAACTAGGCGAGCCAGAAAAGACAAACGGTGAACAGAGGGATCTAACCAAATCATGGAACCTCGGGAGATCCAACCACGAGTTGAAAAACCTGAACGGTATGTGACCGAAATCTGCCGGGGACACCGAAAGTACTATAGGGCAATGGTCCGAAGTACCCCTTGACAAGGCCGTGACCCCCGCACCAGGCCATCTATCCCAAAACTCTCTACACACCAAGAATCGGTCCAATTTACTAAGCTTTTCCCCATTGTCTGACATGTATGTGAACCTATAACCCCCCATGTTATACTCGTACAGGTCGGACCTACGAATAAAATCATGGAAGTGATCTGCATATGACCCAACAAACTCGGAATTCAACCTCTCCGACGCAGACCGGGCCTCATTACAGTCACCTAAAAATACCCACATGCCTTGACTACCCCTTTTAATCTGTTCCAGCTACAACCAGAGTTCCTTCCTCCTAGATGCATCATTCGAAGCATAAACATTGACTACATTTAACCTTACCCCAGAGACACCAGGATACCCGAGACAACCATAAATTGCCTATTTTTTACCACACCAGTCTGTTGAAACATTGCTGGGTTCCACAAACACAGTAACCCACCAGACCTCCCTTCTGCCCAAACTTGATCGAATTGGAACACCGAGTTACCCCAAAGAACATTACAATTGAAAAAAGACTTACCATCTAACTTCGTTTCTTGTACTGCTAAAAATGAATTCCATAGCATGACTTTAATCCTTTCACCCAGGATGTCTTCCCTGAGTCACGTACACCACGTAAATAGATCGAGAGAAAATTCATTGCAGAACCTCTTGAACACCATCACCAGCGACTAACTCTTCCACCTGATCTTCGAACCCAGATAGCTCAATACCCAGCATCGCTCCCACTCGAACAGTCAAATCCACCTCTTCTACTACTGATTCTTGATTAGTCACCCCTGGATCGCCCATCGAACCCTGAACATCAGCCCTCGCATCCACCCCACCTTCAACCATAACATCATTCGTTTCCAATCCCATGTCCATCACCCCTACCCCCTCGTTGATTACCCCATATCCACTAAGAATCTCAGTGCAATCGGCCTGAATAGACCCCATAGAAGCAAGTGACTTGTTTAGGTCAGGAAAGGAAACAGAGGGTGTATTCGTAGTCCTCCCCAAGTTATTAAAATTCTCCACTGGTGGGCTTCTCATAGCTCTAGTTCTCTTTTTGGGCCTGTCAGGTGGGGTTGGCCCACTGTTATTTTGACCCATAATATTATTATTTCTATCCGCTATTGGCCCACCATTTTAAAAACATCCACCCGCCACTGAACCCATGTGTGGTTCCAGAGTAATTAATGCTAACCCTTCATTTGCTTCCACGTGAACCCCATCCCCATGCATAGAGCCCCCCAACGACCCATCACCTTCCTCCTGAGACTGTTCCATTCCACCGCCACCTTCATTGACCGGAGGTTAGTCCGGGTCAAACTCGTCGTCCTCCATTTCCTCCTCACCAGCCACCGAGTCTTTTGAACTTGCAACGGAGGCGGCTAGTTCCTCCCTGATACCATCAATTGCCGAATTAATCCTCCCTAAATCATCTTCCGACACCCAAACAGGGTACTCCCTACCATCCCAAACTAACCCCACTTCTTCGTCAATTCTTCCCATCCCGGACACCACCACACAACACTCACCAAATGAATTATCAGCGGAGTCCCATGAGAAGGATGCAACATTTCCGAACAACTCACCCACACTGTTGAACACCATTTCATCCCTCAGTTGCACGGGCACCCCAAGGATCCTGATCCATGCTAACCTATCAAACTCCATGGTCTGTCCTTCCCATAGAACTGCCGAGGATAAAACATCCTTCCAGATTGGATTTTCATCTCCTATAAACGATAAGGCCGACCTCTTGTCCCTGAACACGATCATCACCTTCAATCCGCCTATATAACTAATCGGACTCTCCTTCCACTCTCCTTCCACCAATAGTGTTTTCAGCTTGCCGAACTCCGATAGACTCTTCACCTCCCCGATCACCGATCTCATCATACAATGATTAGGGTACAATGCAGGTCTGCCATCAATCCGGAGGAACCTGACCTGTATTACAGCCCTCTTGTCTGACTTCCTGCTCCTGGGACCCCCTCTTCTCAGCCCTCTGTTGCGTCCCATACTCCTGGTTATGCTGGTCTTTGAACCTCTTATGATTCCTGTCATACCTAGCAACCAACACCACCACCTTTGCCTGGTATATCTTTATCATATTTAACCTCTGCATCAACTCCGTGACATCGTCAACTCTCTCATACCTGACAAAACCTAAAAAATTCCCCCTCTTATCACGTTTCTTCGTCGCCACATAAGCATCCTTGATATAACCGTACGGTTCGAATATCTTCCAAAGTAAGGTGCTAGACACCCCACCAGGAAGATTGGCCACAAAGAAAGTAGTTACCGGCACAAGATTTTCTCTCCCACGATTGCCCGTGTCTCTTCGGCTCCCTTTGACTATCACTATTTTTCTTTTAATTTTCGTAGTAGTTATCATTAATTTTTATTTCATAACTTTTTTTTTAATAAATCAGTTTACTAATATATAGAATATTTAATATATGATAATTATTATTAAAGCCGTTTTAGAAGTGAAGTATATTTAAGACGTTAATCTATATACGTTAAATTTTTATTTGGTTTAATACTTACTAAATCTAGGTTTGACATTAAATTTTGATTTGGTTTAACAACCTTTTGTTATTGTATTACAAGTTAAATCCTGTTGTATGCGTTACATTGTAACATAACATATATACATGTAACTAAATAATTTTAACATTGTAACATTGAAAAACATATGACTACAAATTTTTTACAACGTTACATAAATATGTAACAAATATGTTACTAGGAATGTTAATATATAATATAACAATGTTACATGGTTTGTATCATATAATTTACAATGTTACACGAAAAAAAATATCATTGATTTACAACTTAAGAATGTTACAAAGAAAAAAAAAACATCCAAAACCAGCCTTTTTTCTCATCTTCATCAACCTATCTGCTTTCATTTGAAAAAAAATAAAACATTAGGTAAACACTTTTTAAAGTACATATTTGTAAGAAAAAATATCAAAAACTTTGTAATAGGTTAAAACATCCACACATACATACCACCACAAAAACAAAACAAAAATAATAAAAAATCATCCACGAAATAAACTTTAAGAAATCAGCAAAACAGATCTGCCACAATAACTTAGATCTAACAAGAGAAACCACAATAACCTACAAAACTTACACACACATTGGAAAAGCCACCACAACTTGAAAAGCCACCAGATCTGCGCTTGTTTCAAGGAACCCGTTGGAAAGCCACCTCTGAGATCTCTGTTCGTGGATTGTTAACAGAACCAGGTAGATTGTTAACCGAGATCTACGATCTCCCAGATTTTTCTTTTTCTTTTTTGTGTTGAGAAGCTTTAATGATGAATTTGGGTAGATGAGGAGAAGGAGAAAGGGATATATAGATAGAAAGTGATTTAGTTGACAAGCACCACCGTCGTACACCACTCCCCCAAACCACCACCGCTGTACACCACCACACCCTACTGCATCGCCGTAGTACACCTTTTTTTGGGTAAAACCGTCAAAATGAAATAGGCTATGTGCTGCGAAAACCTTTAATCTTCATGATAGAGAGATAGTGATAGAGAGAGACGAGAGATTAAGATGAAGTTGTTTGAAGTGATATTGAAATAGGAGAGAAAGAGAGATGGAGACACATATGAAGTTAAAAAAAAGCATATATGAGAGAGACTTGTGTTGGACATAGTTTAGTCAACCATATGGAGATGTGGAAGCATGCTATCCATTGGATGGGTTTTTAAAGTTTTCACAACTCACCAAGGTTTCCACTAGATACTTACCCTATATATATATATAGGGTAGGGTTCTTGTAGGAATATTGTTTTGTGTGAGAAATGTAGGAAGGATTAAGAATTGACAAGTAGGCATTATGTTTTTTTTTTATTTTGGAATGATGTATTTGGTTGTTTTGGCTTGAAAAACACAATCCAATGTAATATAGTCTGTAAATTTAAATTACAGATAAAACACCCTAGTAATTACTTAAAACACTTTGCTTAAAACACCATAGTAATTACTTCTCATACAAACCAATATTCCTATAGGATCCTCTACCTACATATATATATTGTGAGAACCGTGAGAACAAGTAAAAAAATCAATCAAAATCAATTTTTTTAATACAAACCTCATTATAATCAAAATACAACATTAATAAATGAATGTTCTTTTCAAATAATTCATCTATTCTTGCAAAAACATTTTCAAATTAACATTTTACACGTGTGTAAATGAAACAGTTTGCACATATATAAATAGTGAATTTACACATGTGTAAAAACAATTTTTTTCTGTATATGTTTGAATTTTTACGCGTAAATTGTGTTTTTGAGATTGTATTTTAGTAATAAAGATAAATGTAAAAAGAAAATTTGAATTTGAATGGTTTTAGATGGCGTTCTCGCGGTTCGCACGAAATATGTGTGTTCTCAAATTAACTTTCCCAATAGTAGTAGCTTTTTCGTCGACGTTAGCCTCCACCGCAAGTGGTTTTCCGGTGGATGTTGGTTTTTGGGTTCGGATTCAAATCTGGATCCGGGCGATGAAGCTGCTAGTTGGATCCAGTGGTGTTGTAGGTAGGTGTTGAGAAAGGCTGGTGTGGGGTTGCAGATGGTGGTGGTGGTGATATGTGAGTTGGTTGGAGAAGAAGATGATGGAGGGAGGGTATATTAGTAATTGCACCAAAAAACTAACAGAAAAATAACGACCGTTAGATACAAGGATGTAATGTGTTAACCCGATAAACCATAGGAATTCAAGGTGCTAAGACTTGACTGAACCTTTTATTAGGGGTGTTCAGAAGAACCGCAAACCAAATAAAAACCGAAAACCGAACCGTAATCGAAAAAACCAATCCAAACAACGAATTTGGTGTTTGGTTTGGTTTTAACCGAAACCAAATTGCTTATTCGGTGTTTGGTTTGGTTTTTGGTTCTACATTTTTTTATTTGGTTTATTTGGATAACCGAATAAACCAGTAAAAATAATTAATTATTAAATAAAAATAATAATATTTAATAACTCATATATAATATTTATGCCCAAAATATTAAACCCAACCCAAAATAAATAAAGTCCACCAATCTATAGAGGTCATAATATGAGTATAAACTAGTAAACTAGGGTTCATTTAATATTTCTAATTTTTATGATGTTTCTGTTTGCGTGGTTTGATTTTTTTGGTTTATCTTTATTGCAAACTTTCTTTTCGGATTTTGGAACATATAGGTATATAAGTTAGAGAAAAAAAAACTTCGTTTCAATTTGGTTTGTTTGGTTGAATTTGGTTTGTTTGGTTTTAAACCGAAACCGAACCGAATTCAATTTGGTTGAAATTGGTTTGGTTTTCATATTCCTAATTTGGTTTGGTTTGGTTTTTGGTTTGAGGTACAAAATTTTGAAAATCCAATAAACTAAATAAACCGTAAACCGAACCGATGAACACCCCTACCTTTTATTTCATGCAAACCACATGGATAAAATTTGCATTTAACTCTAACCTTTAAAACCGACACGTTTATTGCCTTACTTTTATTGTTAAAATCTGGAAAACAAATGTTTTTCTTAGTTGTCCACCTCCCAATTGTTAATTTCTACACATATACACTAAAACTTTTGATCATCTATACACATCTATACGTGTTTGTTTTCCATAAGATATTTTAATTTTCATTTACATATGATGTAACTTGTTGCTCGTTTACCTTCTATTATGATGTAACTTTCGTATTTTGTTTTAATGAATATAATATAAAATTTACATATATTCACACTTTATATATTTAATTATATCAAAAATATCATTTTTGGATTATATATTGCAATCACGACGCTTGGTGGAGACCTTTTTTCTACAACTTTCCTCATATCAAAACTTGTCCTCATCCCCGTTTTTAAATATTTATATAAGATTCATATATTCATAAAAAGTTCTAATTCATTATACTGTTCTTCAATATTTAAAAAGTGTTCCTTCAGTACCAACCTTTTTCCTTATTGCGTCAAGTGATGTTTCGTTGACATACTTTTTATATCTTTAGATGTAAACTTTTATAAAATGTGGAGTCATCACATCGGTATCAAGTATTAAATTTGTATCTACGTTGTGATGTGATACAACTTCGTTTTTCTTTTTAAAATTTGCGTCAACACAACACTTAGATAAAAATAAACACATCATAACGTAACAATGTCACATTCGTTTTCTTGAACCGGTATTCCACATGTTTAAAAGAAAAAAACATTAACCAAAGTCATATGACTTGATGCATTCACATCTTTTACGTATTTGGTCCCTATACATGAGAAATTACATTTTTGATCTTCGGTCATAAGAATTATAGGTATATTTCCTTATAGTTCATGTTTTAGGATCTGTAAATTTGATGTGTCAATAGTATTTAATAAGATTTTGTTAATTTGTTTTGTTAAAGTCTAAGGTAGGCGCTTCAGCATATGTGAAGTGCATATGCCAATGATCTCCAGCCCAGCATGGTTTAAGGTGGGAAGGTTTACCTCCTTGGAGGGTTCCTGCCCGGGTTTGGTCTCGGGTTCGAATCTCACGCTCCACCAAAAAAATAACCGCTTGGGTTTGAAAGGAGAAACCCCGATCCTGGGCAGTGATCGCTTTGCAACACATAATTTACCGCTGAAACACTACTCTAAAAAAATGTGAAGTGCATACTTTAGCAATCACACCCAAACTAGACACTTCGGTGATCTGAAGCGCCTAGTTATATGAAGCACATACTTTGGTGTAGGTCTATATAAAGGTTGTTGAGCCTTGTGAAGCGCAAACTTGAACATTGGTGATCAAGTCTACGCTTCATTCCATTTTATCAGCCAATCAATCGGAATACCAGTTTAATTGCATCGTTCTTGTTCAATTATTGATTCCTATACACTCAACAATGTATTTCACACATTAATCTATGTTTGTTGTCCTGTAGTGTTGCTGATTGATTAGGCATGGCATGGGGACTTTCAATTGAATCAGAGCTAGTGAGCTACAAGATATCAAATTTGTCACACGCCGCTAAGGCGAAATTGTAAGTTATGACATGAAAGGTTTTCAAGCATTTAGTTAAGAAAACATCTAGATGAATAAAACATAATTTTGATACTGAATGTTAAAGTTTACATCATCCCAAATAATTTGTTTGACTACATGAGATTTTACAATTATTTCCTATAATGTATAAAAAATAAAAGGAAAAATGTCCTCGAAAGACGGTGTCATCTAGACAAGCTAAACTTTCTCAATCCATGAGCCAGCGTTTAATTTCCCGAAAAATCATGCTTAAAATCGTCAACATAAAGTTGGTGAGTTCACATGTTTAAAACAACTTGAATGGAACATTTACGTTCGAAACCATGAGCTTAGCAAATGAACAATACATGTAACAAAACTAATGGTTAGCTAGGACCAGCGGCAAATGATAACATGGGCCAAATGATCCCCCCCCCCCCCCCCTCATTTTTTAGCTCAGTGGTAGAATTTTGCGATTTTCGTAGATAATATTGATATGCATTGAGTCCGGCACCCACCGATAGGAAAAATTTTGGGTCTCATGACTTTCGGCCTCGCAAATATTTTTTTCAAGCTTCGCCACTGGCTAAGATATTGACATATAAGCTACCCGATGAGCCATGTAATCAAACCATGATAACGAAAATGATTGCCTCGCACACTAGACGCCGCAAAAACTTTAGACACAGTGCACTCTCTTTTGAAACCTACCAGGTTAGAGAAACTAACCAAGGGGGTGGGCCGAGGTGTCAATTCCAATAGTATTATCATGCTATTCTGTGATCACAAGGATTAATGATTACCCAAGAAACAACGAGGACTTCCGGCACACACAAACCAAATGATACGACTCATCAGTTGTACCTTGTTGTTCTTTTTAGTAGTCCACTTAAGTCTAAGTTGTACCTTGTTGTAGTCACATCTGGATCTTGTACTATTTTGCCGTCTTTTACATATTTCTTTGCTTAACTTTCTCTAATCAATTGTAAATGATATAAGCTAAGTTTTTCTTTCAACACTATATAAACTTGAGGCTAACAGAAGTCCATACATGATACATGTTTCTTTGACATATCCTACTATAAAGTAGTTAACAAAATGGAACGCACAATTATGAGTTTCGTAGAGATACTAAGAGTTTTTTACGTATGAGTTTAGGATGCTGCATGCATATTTAAAGATGAAGTTACATATCTATCTATATCTATACTAAATTATAAAGGAGTAGACATTGGCAAATATGTCTAAATTATTTAAGGGAAAATTGCATAAATGGTCATTTGACCAAAAAAAATTGCAAAAATAAACATACAATGCGTCTAAACAACAGGGACGAGACGCTCTTTGCGTCTACCAATCAGACGCTTACACGTGTAAACCCTTAGACGCCTTAATTTTTAAGGTCTCTGCGTCTAATCTTTAGACGCGAGGCTCTTATTTAGACGCAAAGTGCTTCAGACGCGAAGAACTTAAGGTCCCTGCGTCTATACATCAGACTCAAAGTTGTTCTTTAGACGCAAGGTACAACCTTTTTAGACGCATCAATTTAAGAGTCTGTTCTTTAGACGCAATAATTTAAGAGTCTGTTCTTTAGACGCAAAGTGTACGGATACGTCTACATGTCTACGGATACGTCTACAAGTGTACGACCCAGACCGTTTCAACCTGACTCGTCCCGTACTGAACCGGACCGTTTCGACCCAGCCGGCCCGGTACGACCTGGACCGTTTCTACCCGACCGGGCTCGGTAACGACCCAGACCGTTTCTACCCGACCGGGCCGTTTCTACCCGGTCGGGTAGAAGCGGTCCGGGTCGTACCAGGCCGGCTGGGTCAAAACGGTCCGGTTCAGTACGGGACGAGTCAGGTTAAAACGGCATGGGTCGTACACTTGTAGACGTATCCGTAGACTTGTAGACGTATCCGTACACTTTGCGTCTAAAGAACAGACTCTTAAATTGATGCGTCTAAATAACAGACTCTTAAATTGATGCGTCTAAAAAGGTTGTACCTTGCGTCTAAAGAACAATTTTGAGTCTGATGTATAGACGCAGGGACCTTAAGTTCTTCGCGTCTAAAGCACTTTGTGTCTAAATAACAGGCTCGCGTCTAAAGATCAGACGCAGAGACCTTAAAAATTAAGGCGTCTAAGGCTTTACACGTGTAAGCGTCTGATTGGTAGACACAAAGAGCGTCTCGTCCCTGTTGTTTAGACGCATTGTATGTTTATTTTGGCAAAAAATTTTAGTCAAATGGTTATTTTTGCAATTTTCCCATTATTTAAAGTTAAGATGGTATACCAATGGTCCTTTACAAATATATAATTTTTTGTCATTTTCTTCCTTTTAAGTCCTTATATACAACATTTAATACTAATTGTATATATCCCTTATGCACTTTTTGTATCCACATGAAGATGTATCCCTTCATAAACACCCAATTGAGTGTTGTAATCCTTGAAACCCCATAATGTTCTTCACCTTCACTATGTTATTTTTTTTATTATGAAAGTGGTTAAAAATATAATATATGAATATTTGGTAAAATTGTGGCCCCTTTGTGCTAATGCATTTCACCAAAAGAAGAATACATCAAGTATTCATGGTCTGACTTAAATACTTTTTTTTTATTATTTTGTTGTTGGAATATCCTAACAATTTCTTGTATATATTTTTTTTGTTCAGTTGTAACAAAGCTGCTTGTTACATTACTTATGTTTGGAAGCAATGAAGCATCATTATGGGTTGGTTAGTTTCACCTAAATTTACAAATTTAAATTAGTGGATTTTGTGTGAATACCAGTTTAAATTACTAGATTTGTGTGATTGCCACTCATCACCACCACCTACCTATTGCCACCGACACGACCATGACCTCACCACTTACACGTCGTTGTTGTAACTGGCCACTATAAAAAGAAATAAGAAATGTAGCAGGAGAACACTATTTTGAAACATCTTTGTCATTCCTAAGATTGATCACTTTGTAAAAATTGTACATCTACATGTATCATGACCACTTTACAAATACTGTTTTCAGATATAGCAATTAATGACTATCATGGTTTGAACATTGGAATAATTACAATGTTTTTTTTTCTACATGTAATGTAGGACAACAAAAGAGCAAAGTACAACCGATAGAAAATTTTGATGGGCAAAAGGAAGTACTAATAATTGAAGTGCCCGTACTTTTGCTTGATTAACCAAAAGAGAAAACAAGAATTTTGGATCAAATGTATTAGTTGGTGAAGGTCCTATTAGAAGGGTTTGCCCATGATAGTGAAGAAGAGTGGTGTTTACCTAAAAAGACGTCCATGAAATTTTATTCCACCTAAAGTACTTGTAAGATGGTTTTTTCCTCTATTGTTTCTCTTGACATAAATTTTATGATTTCATACCACTAGACTTGCTATCTATATTCATTTAAGTGAATTAAGTTATTGGCTTATTTCCATGTCACATGCTTTCACCTATTATGATCCATTCATGTTAAGCCGACAGTCTATATGGTTTGAGACTTTGAGATAACGGTACGGATTTGGCAATTTCAATGTTCGGTCAACAGTTTATAATCTGGATCGACGTTGTGTAAAGTGTAAACGCCCATTTATTTTTTATACATATTCTTTTTGGAATGTGGTTATGTTTAGAATTCACCCACAAACCCCACACACGTGCCACAAACCCCAACAACTAGAAGGCGACAAAACAGATGTACCCGCTGCAACGTGCGGGTACATTATAAAAGAGGAGTCATGGGCAAATATGTCCAAATTGTCCAAAGTTAAGATGGTATGCCAAAGGTCCTTTACAAATCTCTATTTTTTGTCATTTTCTTCCTTTTATGCCCTCACGTACAACCTTTAATACTAATTGTATATATCTCTTATGCACTCTTTGTATCTACATGAAGATGTAACCCCTTCATAAACACCCAATTGAATGTACCCCCCACAATGTTCTTCACCTTCACTATGTTATTTTTTTCTTATGAAAGTGGTTAAAAATATAATATATGAATATTTGGTAAAATGGTGGCCCTTTGTGCTAATGCATATCACCAAAGAAGAATACATCTAGTATTCATGGTCTGACTTGAATATTTTTTTATTATTTTGTTGTTGGAATATGCTAACAATTTCTTGTATATATTCTTTTAGTTCAAGTTGTAACAAAGCTACTTGTTACATTACTTATGTTCAGAAGCAATGAAGCATTGATATATGCATTATATAACATCCCTAATTTGCATTATGTGTTGGTTGGTTTCACTTAAATTTACAAATTTAAATTAGTGGATTTTGTGTGGATACCAGTTTAAATTACTAGATTTGTGTGATTGCCACCAATCACCACCGCCTACCCATTGCCACTGACACGACCATGACCTCACCACTTACACGTCGTTTTTGCAACTAGTCACTATAAAAAGAAATAAGAAATGTAGCGGGAGAACACTATTTTGGAACATCTTTGTCATTCCTAAGATTGACCACTTTGTAAAAATTGTACATCTATATGTACCATGACCACTTTACAAATACTGTTTTCAGATATAGCAATTAATGACTATGATGGTTTGAACATTGGAATAATTATAATATTTTTATCTACATGTAATGTAGGACAACAAAAGAACAAAGTACAACCGATAGAAAATTTTGATGGGCAAAATGAAGTACTAATAATTGAAGTGTCGCATTTTTGCTTGATTAACTGAAAGAGAAAACAAGAATTTTGCATCAAATGTATTGATTGGTGAAGGTTCTATTGGAAGATGTTTGCCAATAATGGTGAAAAAGATTGGTGTTTACCTAAAAAGACGTCCATGAAATTTTATTCCACTTAATGTACTTGTAAGATGGTTTTTTTTCCTTTATTGTTTCTCTTGGCATAAATTTTATGATTTCATACCACTAGGCTTGCTAGCTATATTCATTTAAGTGAATTAAGGTATTGGATTTAGGGGTGACAAAATGGGTAGGTTGGGTTGGTTTGTTTGATGGGTCAGGATGGGTTTGGGTTAGGATGAGTTTGAGTCAAGATGGGCAGATTAAAAAAAAGGGTTAGGATGGGTTAGGTCAGGATGGGTTAGGTCAGGATGGGTTTGGGTATTGATGGTTTGGATTAGGATCGGTTCACATCAAGATTATTATTTTTTTTAAAAATTAAAATAACAATAAAAATAAAAATTTTAAAAAAAGTAAAACAATTTTAAAAAAAATAAATAATAAATGTAAAAATAAAATTTCAAGGGATCCGAAATATTTCATTTCGAACCGGGCCGGTTAACAACCCGGACCGTTTTGACCCGATCGTGCTCGTTATTGAACCGTTTTGACTTGACCTAACCCGTTAATGACCCGAACGCTTTCAAACCGACTGACCGTTATTGATCCGGACCGGGGGCCGGTAACGACCCGGACTATTTCGACACGACCGGGTCCGTTAGCGACCCGAATCGTTTCGACCTGACCGGATCCGTTAGCGACCAGGACCGTTTCGACCCGGTCAGGACCGTCGGCAACCAGACTCGTTTCGACCCGGTCGGGCCCGTTAGCGATCCAGACCGTTTCGACTTGATCGGGCTCGTCAACGACCGGGGCCGTTAGCGACCTGGATAATTTCGAACCGGCCGGGCCCGTAACGACCCGGACTGTTTCGACCCGACCGGACCTGGTAACGACCCAGACCGTTTCAACCTGACCCGTCCCGTAGCGACCCGGAAACGTTTCGACCCGACCGGGCCGGGTAACGACCCCGACCATTTCAACTTGATCCGTCCCGTAGCGCCCGGACCGTTTTGACCCGATCGGGCCCGGTAACGACCCGGACAGTTTCAACCTAACTCGTTCCGTAGTGACCCGGACCGTTTCGACCCGACCGCACCCGGTACCGACCCGGACCGTTTTGACCCGACCAGGCACGGTTACGATCCAGATCATTTTTACCTGACCCGAACTGTTTTGACCCAACCGGGCCCGGTAGCGACCCGGACCGTTTCGACCCGACCGGGCCCGGTAGCGACCTGGACCGTTTCAACCTGACCCGTCCCGTAGCGACTCGGACCGTTTCGACCCGACCGGACCCGGTAACGACCCGGACCGTTTCGACCCGACCGACCCGGTAACGACCCGGACTGTTTCGACCCGACCGGGCCCGTCAACAACCAGACCATTTCGACCTGAACGGGCTGCTCAACAACCCAGACCGTTTCGGCTCGTTCAAGCCCGCTAACGGCTCGAACCGTTTCGATGAGATCGGTATCGTTAACGACCCGTGTTATTTTGACCTGGTCGTCCGTTAAACGACCCGAACGTTTTCGAACAGACCGGGGTTATCAACAAATGCAAAAGATATATTTTTTTGTTTTTAATGACATTTTTCCATGAGGTATCAACGCTTTTGGTGTTGGGTGAGTTTTAATTTAGATTTGTATATGGTTATCTTAAAATACCCATCCTGACCCATTTGTTTTTTTTACATACACATTCTGACCTACTTACTTATTTCCTATAATTAAAATTACACATCCTAACCCCCTTGAAAATTATACTAAACCTATTTCAACCCACAAGGTTAAATTTTAAACCCAAAGTAACCCAAACTCAACTAGATGGGTTGAAATTGCCAGGTCTAATTGGATTAGTTCCATATCACATGTTTTCACCTATTATGATCCATTCATGGTAAGCCGACAGTCTATATGGTTTGAGACTTTGAGATAACGGTACGGATTTGACAATTTCAATATTCGGTCAACAGTTTATAACTTGGATCGAGGTTGTGTAAAGTGTAAACGCCCGTTTATTTTTTATACATATTTTTTTTGAAATGTGGTTATGTTTAGAATTCACCAACAAACCCCACACACGTGCCACAAACCCTAACAACTAGAAGCCGACAAAACAGATGCACCCGCTGCAACGTTACATTCACACTAGTGTTCAATAAACTACAAGAGGTTTTAGATGTATCACTTTGTTGATTTTGACAAAACAATATAATCACACAGTTCGTTAATGCATCAGACCTGCATAAGTTGCACACTAACATTGTAATTAGTTTAAAAGCACTTTCGTAGTCGGACAGTATAGGCGAATCATTGTAACTTATTTAGACTCACCCCTTTTATAACCAACAACGCATCGATGTTATATAAAAATATCATTAGGTAAAGCAATAATATACTCAAATTAAAGGTGATAAAAACATCAATTTTTTTGTATAGTTTTTTTTTTTCTCAAATAATGAAGTATATAAAAGTTGTGTGTAAAAATAAAAAATAATTAATAGTACACCAAAATTTTATAAAACCACACATTTAAAAAATAGATAAAATTATACTCAAACTAAAAAGAATTAAAATTTAGATTTTATGATATCGTATTTTTGAATTGGGAAGTTCAATTCATAAAACTTATATAATTATAGATAACGAAACCGTGTACATGTGTAAATTCATTAAGCACATACCTACACATTGTAATATATGACAACGAAACCGTGTACATGACATACTGCAAAACTATGTGCACGTTACATCTTTTAAAATATGTTATTTTTTTTCATAAACGTAGCAATATTATATTATACTAATATTAAAAAAACGTAACATTATCGATTTTATGATATTTTTTAAATGGATGAGTATATAAAAGTTATTTGAGTTTGAAAGTTGGTGTAGCTACATTTACATAAAAAAGTCAGCACAATTCACTTTTTACCGTTTTGAACCGTTGCTAACTTTTAGTTAATTACTTGCAACATTCATTTTGATCATTTTGTCTTGGGCCAAGTGGTATATGCGTCAATATAGCTTTGGGACGTAAATGCACATGATATCGAATAATGACGTAAAACATATAAATAACTATGAAGAAAACATACACACACCAACGAACAAAATTTAATAACCAAATTAACTTGATTCAAAGTTTCATTAAAACAAAATACGAAATTTACATAACCAAATCCATTACAAATTTACAAAGTATTCACATGTCAATAACGTGGTTATTTTAGTCTATATATATAACAGTCTCTCTCTATATATATTACTAGCTGATTACCCCGGGAGGGTCCCGGGGTTGATAAATCTAATTTTACGTGATAACCTATTACAAATGGCTCAAGTTAACTAACCACAAAATCTTCCAATCATTGCATGTTCATAGTATTCTAACCAGTAATAACTCATATTCCCCACAAAATCTAATTTTACGTGATAACATGAACACTTTGTGTGTTTTTTTCCTGTATGAACGAAACCCCACAAAAAATAGTCGATTTTTTCTCCGTTTTTTATATAGCACTATGGTACTCGTTGGAAAGATAATAAAACGCTCGTTAATTTGGTGTAATTTTTTTCTTTAAAAAATCTCGTATATAAAAGATATAAACGTTTAAAAGTTATGGGAGGAAATATGAGAGAGAAAATTTTAAATTTATTTTTAAATTCTTTTTTTTTCTAAAATAACTCAATTTAATTAAAAAAGGAAACAATTTAAAAACACCAAAAACTCTCCATTATGATGCCACGTGGCAAAAGTTTGAGGCCTCCATTACACGCCACGTCAGCAAAAGTCTTTCTTTTATATATATATATAGATATAGATTTGAAAGAATATTTGAAACGTACACCCAATTAAGTCTCTTTCCCATTCTCTTGTTGACTTGTGACAATAAGTTCCAAACCAATTTGTTAATACTATAGAGGACAAATTAGTAACATAAAAAATCTGTCTATGTATAAAATTTACAATATAGTTCACATTAATATCTTATTAACTGTTTGGTCCTTTAACTTCATTCCCAACAAGTCTTTTTGGTAACAATAGCACGGCGGATCGCGTTGACTTAAGCGTGCCGTATTAATAAGGCTTCGGTTCTTCGCACAAGATTACATTTTATCTGCACAACTTTATATGGGTCGTAGAGAGCATAAACCATGAGGTACAATGTTTAGTTGCAAGTCAGACTGACATCCAATGATTGTGAGGATATATACGGGCTGTAGAGGTCTCTACAGCCCGTATATAGGTCCTCTGATTATTTTAAGCTCCAATTTGGATGAGATGGATAGGGTTGGATGAGTGTGTCAGATAAAATGTTGTTTTTTTTATAAAAAAAAATTTATGCAATTTTTTGTATGCAAATTTTTTTTAAAAAATGTTTTCTATGTAACTATGTTTTTGCATTTGTACCGGTGTGTTAGCTAAACTAGGTATTTTTATTTTTTTCTTCTCGATAAACATGTTTTTTTTTATAAAATGTTGATTTTATACTAAATATGTTGTTATGTTATATTTGTTAATTTTGAATACGAAATTTTGAATATTTGTATAAAAAGTTATTTTTTTATTACTATAAAAATATTTTTTTGTTACCGTTGTCGTCTCGATAAGCGTGTAAGAGTCAAGACAAACGTTTATATAAACAAATAAATATAATAGAGTTAATAGCCAACCTTCAACACTCAACAAAACCTCCTGAGCTCAAAATCAACTCCAACAGACCCAATCGTGTGTGTCAACAACCAAGCAGCAGCAGCAACCGGAGCCCCTCTTCGGTGACTGGTGCCACCGCCGCCGACCTCTCCTCTCCGGTAAGTAGCAACCCTCCTCCTCCTCTTTTCTGGTCCGGTGACACTGTTCTTCTGCTACAAACCATCACCTCCACAGCCTTGAACCTGCACAACCCTCATCCTCCTCTTTTTGGTCCGGTGACACTGTTCTTCTGCTACAAACCAACAACCAAGCAGCAGCAGCAACAGACCCGTCTCCTTTTACAGCCATCACCTCCACCACCTTGAACCTGCACAACCCAATCGTAACCCTAACCCACACTTAACCCAATCGCTCAATCGAAAGCCTAACCCGTCGGGTTCTGTGGTACACCGCCGTGTCAAGACGTCAGGTGGTGGTGGAGGTGGTGGTGGAGGCACCGGTTTCTTACCCTCTCTCTCTCTCTCTCTCTTCAGATTTGTGTGTGTGTGTTTATTGTTTTTTTTTTCTTTTTTTTTGTATTTAAAAGCTGATAATAGAAATAAAAATTTAAAATAAATAAAGTATATAAAATGTGTAAAATGCCCTCGATTTCCTAGGTACAAAGTCAAAAAAGCCCCTCAACTTAACGAGATAATTTAACTGGGTTAGTGTCAGGGACGAATGTGGCAAAAAAATGAAAAGCCTACGGACCCAGATTTAAAAGGTTTGGGTTTTGGACTGAAGTGGCAAAAGTGACCAAACCTCAGGGACGATTTTGGCTATTAACTCAATATAATAAACAAGTGATAATATAATATAAACAAACAAGCAAATATAAATAACCAACTAATAATATAATACAAACAAGCATAGTCAGAAATGTTTACAAAAAAAGACAAATAAAAACTACAACAACTGCGAATCATCGGGCAGCGGCTGCTGCGTGGACGTCCAGGTCTGCTACATGCTGGGCCGTATAAACGGTGCAACACGAGGCTGCATCTCCTTGCGGCGATACATCTCCTGTTGGCCAGCAACCAACCAGCGTAACACCTCGTCCGTCTACTCATGCCACTGACGCGACGCGGCAGCCTTGATGTTAACAGCACGTAGATCCGCCCTAACCTCAAAAGGCAACCTGATGGCGTGATAAACGCGCGGTGGAATCTATACGACATCAGGCTCCGGATCAGCAATCTCAACCTCCCGCTCAGCGTCTCCGCCCTCCGCCTCGGTAACATAAGCTAACTCAACCTCAACTACATCACCTCTAAGGCCCTGCTATACCAGCGGCTCCGGTACAAACGGCTCACCATTCTGACCGATCAAATAGTAGACGGGTGGTTTACCCGTCTTCGCTGCACAACGCATCTGAGTCATCGTCATCAAACCTAATCGGATAAAACAAATAAACAAAATAATAATAATAAATAATAATACTTGGGAAACATCGGCGCCAGTAGATACTCGTCACAATAAGTAAAATACCGGTCGACATCACAATGCTCAGCAATCCTGCTGATGATCCCCCCCGAATGCTATGGGTGCTCTCGCCTGCTTATGGGGAAATGTGGCAAAGTACTCGGCAAAGCATAGATGCAGGGCACGCAACCTGCCCGTGATAATACAATACGAGTAGAACATGTCCGACTTCGTGACCTGCTCCTTACTATTGCACCGTGCAATAAGGGAATAAGTAATTCAACGGTGAATGTTACGAATCACGGGGTCACGAATGTTGGTGACCCTATCACACATGTCCCTACACAGGATGATAATGATGATGATGATGACGATGGATGACGATGACGATGATGAGGACGAGGACGACGACAACAACAACTACAACAACAACAAAAATAATAATACTTCTGCGACGGGTTCCCAAACTGTGGACCACCGATGGTGGGCCACCACCCATAAAGCTTGTCATCAGGCAATCTGTCTATAACCCGAATTGCCCGTCTTTCGAAGCTTGAATGTACTACGATGATCGCCACTACGATCACATCTTATCCATGCCATCTTTATCTTATTATCCGCCCCCTGCCTTCTGAAAAATTACGTTCGAATACGGTTATGTAACCGTTATTTTTTGCTCTTTCGTGAGACCCAATCTGTCAGTTCTTTAAGAGACCCGAATACCTAAAAGATTTATATACGAGTCTAGTCAAAATTCATACGAGTTAAAACATACACGAGTCCTAAAACACACGAGGCATAATATATAAGAGTCCAAATCCCACAAACAATAAAACACATTTAACCAAAAATATATACGAGGCAACATATATACGAGCTCAAATCCCACAAACCCAAAACCACATTTAACTAAAATTATGTACGAGGCTAAGTATATACGAGTCTAAATTATAAACAAGTGTAAATACATAAACACACCTGATTTGTTTCAAACGAAGCATCCGGGTTAGGTTCCTCGCGACCGTTATCACCTCCCTAGAAGTCATTAACACCTTCCTCATGGGAATCCTTGAAGTTGTCATCACCCTCATCGGGCTAACTGTAAGTCCCGTATGTATACTATGGATGAGTTGGCGGCACGTCAAATAACTCCGATTCTTGTACTTACTCCTGGTTTAAATTGAGCAGTTGGTTCAAATCAGACAACGCCATCTCGTCACTACAATGAACAACGGATCTAACCTCCTCACCACGTTCAACCACAGGTCCGAAAAAGCTTTCCAAGGCATAAGATACATCAAACGAGTGCCCCCATTCACCTGAAACGTCACTGAGGTGCCCCGAAGACATCGTGATAGCTTGGTATTGATCCGAATTTAGGAGGGAGAGAGTTAAGGGTTTTATTTTTGTTTTCGTTTTCGTTTTCGTAGTCTGAGAAATGAAGCCAAGGAAGAAGAATATATTTGGACTTCTACGGCCCGTAAGGGCCTTTACTGTGACACTCGGCAAACTCGGTAAATAACTTTTGTCAAACTAGTAAGTCTACCTTAGCGAGTCATGCATACATCACACTTAACAGGGTCAGTTGGGTCGTTAAGATGGTTCCGGGAATCATCAGGAGTCGTTACAGTGATCCACGGGATCATTGGAAGTCGGTCCATAACCATGTGAACAAGGATGGGTGATTTGTAGAATCGTCGGGGTTAACGCACACACGCAAGTCTCGAGTCCCGGGAATTGGTGAACAAATGTGAACGTGTTAGTTATCATGCATTATGTGTTTATAATCATTATGTGACTTGTCGATATGTGAATACGTGCTTATATGTGTTAAAATAGGGTTTAACGCACCAAAAACCAAAATACATTGCTGCAGGTGATTAGGAATCCTAATTGCCTATAGCAGGGCATATTATAGGCGATTAGAGCCTACTAGCCTATAGTATAGGCGATTAGAGCCCTACTCGCCTATAGTATAGGCGGTTAGGAGCTCCTAATTGCCTGTTGCAGCCCCTACTTGCCGGTAACCTTGGGAACAACTAGAAACACCTATAAATACCACCCTTATGTTGTAAAACCTCATTTGTGAAAACCTAACTCATCCCAAGCCTCCCTCACACCATAATCACTCTCTGGAACACGTTTTTGCCCTAAAATCCATCCTATCAAGCTTTACACATCATTATCTAGCAAACCTAAGGTGTGTTATCCATCCTAAATCTATGTAATGTTGTTATTTTGATCCCTAAAGCTCCAGACCTGGTTTTGTAATGTTTGTATCTTTGAAAACCCTTTTAAAACAATTTTAAAACAAACCTAAACCTTCATACTTGTTCTATGTGGTGTTATCATGCAAGATATGATTTTTGTGTTTAAAACATGAGGATTCCTATGTGTTTAATGCATTTCTGATACAAATGAGTTGTTAGGATGTTTATCTATGAGTTTTAAGGTTGTTTGTTGTGTTTTGATGTTAATATGCGTTTTGACCCGTTTGAATGATTTAGAAGGATTTAGGATGTTGTAGTATGTTTTGTTGATTGTATGATGTTAGGGTTTGATCTAGGATGATGTAGAAATAGTAGGATGTTGTTATGCAACCGTATTATGTGGTGAAATCTGGATATTTGCCATTTAGGGTAAGTTTTGCATGCTTGATGTGATGTTTACATAATACTATGCTCTTTTGGGAAATGCTTGCAATTAGGGTTGTTAGAATGATGATAAATTGGAGGCTTTTACTTGGAATGGGTTGTTTAATGATTTGGGTTTGATGTTGGGTGTTTTTTACATGCTTCGGATCTGTTTTGGAGGGTTAAACGTGCGAAATACGACTTGATGCTACAGGGGGCGAGTAGGCCCCTACTCACGTATAACTATAGGCGAGTAGCCTCTACTCACATGTACAACAGGTGATTACAACTCCTAATTGCCTGTTTGACTTTCCTAATTGCCTGTTGACTTTCCTAATTGCATGCTTGATTCCTAATCGTGTGTTTTGCTGTTGTAAGTGTTATTTTGACATCCCGAAACATGGTTTGACATCTAGGAACATGTTAGGAACCTCGTGGCATGTCTAATAACCTGATAACACGTGTTTGGAGTCGTTTATGCGTTATTTGAACTGTGTGCTAGACTTGGTGAACTTTTGCGCGTGTTAGGTGCATATTTGCATATGATTGCATGATTTCTCATTCTTGAACAACACGTGGGATGTTGGGTCACCAATGGGATGTCGGGTCTTGTCTTGTCTTGTGTGGTCAGTTTAAAAGTCAATCATGTTTTCAAACGTATAATGGTTATGCTCTGGACATTTAGGGACTAGTTAACCCACAGGTTATTAGTCCGGGTACTCACACACATCTTATGATAGGTCGCCGCTATTTGGGGCTATCATAGCTTGTTGATTTAATTGTTTCGAGTAACGCAGCCTAAGGTGAGTTTCACGACCCCTCTTTTAGTGTTTTCGTTTTTGGGGGAGAAGCATGCTACGTGTTCGCATTTTACTTTTCATGTTATACTAGGGTTATCTTTTCATGTTATACTATGAGATTCGTTGAGTCCCAGTTCATGTGGCCAACAATGTAAAAGTTCATTTAGCCGGGTATACGGCAGTTCGTTAGCCATTAACATGGCAGTCCGTTAGCCGTGTATGCGGTAGTTCGTTAGCCGCGTATGGGGAAGTTCGTTAGCAGTGTTTGCGGCTGTTCATTGGGCGGTTCATCCGACGTATCGTCATAGTAGGGTTCACACGCCTAGCTAGCGTCTTTATATCATAGTAGTAATTTGATGGTGCTTTCAAAACTCATGAAACATTTTACTTAAAACCTGTGAACTCACCGGCAATTATGTGCTGAATTTTTTAATATGTTTTCTCAGGTCGCTAAGGTAACAGCAATCGGATTAGGTGCACGGAGTCGCAGTTGCGTCTAGGACCATGTTGGATGTCGAAACTTTAAACTTATGATTTATCTTTGTTTGGTTTTGTAAACATGATTTTGCTTCCGCTGTATTTTGAATCACGGTTTTTGATTATTGCATGGTTTGTTCTACGTTGTTTTCATATCATATAGTTGTCGTTTATTGTGACCGTTGACTTGGATCTTGGTGTGTCACGCGCCTCGCGGTAAAACCCTGCATGTGGAATTTGAGGGTGTGACATATTTACGGGCCCTATAGGGTTTTAAATGCCTCCAACATCCACATATCTACGGGTCGTAGATAAGTTGCTTTTGAAACTGACAATGTGACAACCGGTAAATTCTGTACAACGTCCGATCTGATTCTAATTGTGTTTTTCGAATTAATTAACATGGTTTAAGGTTAATTTTAACTAAAAAAAGTTGTTACGAGTCCTATGATGTCGTTCTCGAAGTTTGTGGACGCCTTGATGCTTTTAAAGAAAGATTTGCGCATGTTTAACATTAACGAACTGTCATCAATAAAATTTGTCAAACTCGATTAACATAAAGCTAATGTAGGTAGCGTATGTACTATTGATGCTATCGGATGTGAAATCAGCATGACAAATGGCAAAAAAAATGCAGCGTTTTAGCAAACGCGGAAAGAAGTTGACGCGGGAATTTCGTCAAAATGGGTAGTTTTAGCCATAATCAAACCTTCAAAATGATTATTTAGTATAAATAATCTTGTTTATTGAATCTTGAAAGTCAACAGATCGTCTAAGTGAAAGAAATCATAATCAAATCAACTAACGCGGTTCAAATGAGTGTATCGAAAGCACGCGACGGGCAATGAAAATAATTTTAATTTTGCTCGGTTTAGTCATGTTTTTCATTTCGAACATTTCCGACTAAATTATTTGATAATCTAACGAGCTTAAAATGAAATCGAGACAAAATTTTCTTTAAACAGGTTCGACACGCGGTGTACTCCTACCTACCTCAAACCCTAGGTATAAAAGGCATACTTTTCCTCCTCCTCCTCCCTCATTTGATGCAGCCACAATCCCCCCTACAAACCATACTAATCTCATTCTCTCTCTTCACCCTCTCTCCATCTCATCTCTCTCTCCTTCCTTTTAAGCACAAGTCGGCCACCACCATTGTTGGTGGTGGCAGCGCGATAGTTTTATGCCGTTAAGAGGCGGATCACAAGGACTGCTGAGGTGGTTTCTTGGTTAATGGTAGCTCAGGCGGTGGTTGTGAGGGTTATGTGGTCCAGTTGTGTCGTGGTCAATTACGGGTGGTTGTTAGTGACGATGGGGTGGTTGTTGTCGGTGTAGATGGGTTGGTGGTTGTCGTTGCATTGAAGGCCGACGATGATGTTAGAGGTTTGGTAAATGATGGTGGTCAGGTGGTGTTGGGTGGCAGTGGATGTCGTGGTTGTTGGTGTTAAAAGTCTTGGGTCACGGGTCACAGCTCGGGTTCGGGTCTGGTTCAGCTTTTGGTTCGGGGCTCGGTTGAGTTTGTTTTTTCGGGTCAGAGTTTGTACTGGTTCGTTTTGATGGTCCAGGTTTAGTTCATGTCTTGTCAGATCTGATCAACCCGAGTCAAATGGGTAAGATATGGTCAAATGTGCTCACGGATCAGATTTCGAGTTCGGTTAAACATGATTCAACTTATATGTGTGTGGTTTTAGTGACTTAAAATCCTTTTCATAAAAATAACAAGTTCCCGGTGAATGTGACAAAAACTTGATGGTAAAGAAATTTAAGTCGAGAATTTGGGTGTGTGACACTTTCAAGTTTTAATTTTATAAAATAAAACGATAGTTAGTTAATGTTCTAAAACACACACAATAGGAAAGTGTACCTATCGAGTATTGTATAGAAATGAGCAAGTACCGAGTATCGATTCCAAGGACACGATTTTTACTACTCAGCTTTAAGTTGCTAAAATTAAACTAAAGATAAATAAAAGTAAAAGATAACGAAAGTAATCGAGAAGATGACCAATAACCAAATAGGAGTGTTGCTTCGGGATCCGCCTTGTCTTGGTATAGACTAATAATAAATGCTTCATTGAGTGATGTGTTCCAAGTCATGCATAACCGCTATAACTTTAAAAACGATTTGTGTTCTCAAGTGTTATTGTGAGCGTCTCCCTACCCAGTAAGCTCACCTCTCAGTTATGAGGTGGAGGATCAACCAAGATCGTATATATCCAACCCCGACGAACCCACCTCCCAAAGTTGTGATATTAACATCTAATGACTCTATTCTTTTATGAAAAACTAGTCGGCAACCGTAGCATGGCCAACAAGCTACCACTTGACATGGTATAGGCGACGTCGCCTCCAGCGTACTTCCCCTACTTGAATTAATTAATTTTTCAAAAAGTGATTGGCCTATTATTAATTGTGCGGAAATATAATTATAAAAGCAAAGAAATACCGTTTACTTCCAACACGAGTTCACAAATTCTAGGTTTGCGCCAAAGCCAACACATAGACCATGCAACCAAGTCACTCAAACATGTCTTGGCTTACCAGTAGGACCAAGTATATAGATCGTACTGACCCTAAGTGAAGTTTTGATAGTTGAGGATCAAACCACAAAGTGTGAATATTTCTATTCATAAATGGGCCAATCGCTACACGTGGAGTTAGGTTAGCTTACAAGTGCGTGGCTTTTTACACGACACGGGTACACTCATAAGTCCCTCCACTTCCTACAAAAACACCCACAACACCAAATACAAAGTTGATTGATTAATTGATTCGTCAAACAAAGAAAGAGTAGCAAGAATTACCAAGAACATAAAACATTACTCAAAATAAACATAAACAATATAAATCTATACCAAGATAGTCTTCACCCTAGCAACATTCTAAGAATCCTAGCCAAGTAATGACATTACAACAATCTACTAAGGTTGAGTTTATGTGAAATCATGGTGAGGGTTAATAGAGGATTTGGAGAATATTTGGGTGATTGTGTGTGGTTTCTCTCGAAGATCACTTGATCTAAGTGTTTTTGGAGTGATCCCAAGCTCCAAAGGTCACTTACAAGAGCCTAAATAGCAATGTAGGAGATAATCAGGTGGAATGGGATGCCAAAATGAAGAGTGAAGGTCTCCTGTTATAGAGCTGCTAAGATAGGCACACCCGTGCTTCAAGATGGGCACGCCCGTGCTCAACAGTCAGGTACTATCCAATGGTACTGGAAGTCCTTTCGAGTAGGTCATGTCTCAAGCACGCCTGTGCTCAAGGTGGTGCATGTCACACCCAGCCAAGGCGGAAATAGTACCATCTTAGGATGGATATTGTCATAAATTATTCAAACCAACACAACATTGTTTCGAAAATAAGATAGAGTTCGAAAATCATGATATTAAAACTAAAACATTACGGGACAAACAAAACCACTTCCAAACAGGTACCACCTAGTGCTTGCTTGAACCCCTCTCCCAAATCTTCGTTGCTCGTCATTAGTTACCTGAAAAAACATGCATGAAAGATTTGTCAACAATAATGTCGTTGAGTTCACAGGTTTGAATGTACTAAGTAAAATGCTTGTGTAATTCATGTATGACCAATCATAAGCTAGCTAAGCAAATGATCACTGTGCAAACCATGAGTCCCATAACCAAACCTCTCCACTGTTGTGCCTCGTGCATTATACACTAAAGACAATGTATGCATAGTAGAATACTAACACTCTTTTGTATGTAACCGGTTAGAGGGACTAACCAAGAGTGGGGTTGTCAACCCAATCGTCTGGACCTGAGTACCGCTTACCATCCTCAGACAGATGGACAAAACGAGAGGACCATTCAGACACTGGAGGATATTCTTCGAGCGTGTGTAATTGATTTTGGAGGGAATTGGGATACACATATACCGTTGATCGAATTCTCTTACAACAACATTTATCACACTCGTATCAAAGTAGCACCTTTTGAAGCGTTGTATGGACGCAAGTGTCGATCCCCAGTTTGTTGGGCAGAAGTAGGGGACAAGCAGATGACAGGTCCCGAGCTCATTTAGGAGATGACTGACAAGATTTTTCTGATCAGAGACTGGCTGAAAGCTGCCAGGGACAGGCAGAAGAGCTATGCAGACCAGAGGCGTAAACCCTTAGAGTTTCAAGTGGGTGACAGAGTTTTGCTCAAAGTATCTCTGTGGAAAGGAGTACCCAGGTTTGGAAAACCTGGGAAACTCAATCCCAGATACATAGGTCCATTTGAGATTCTTGCACGAATCGGACCAGTTGCCTACAAACTCAAGCTGCCCGAAGAGCTCAGTGGAGTGCATGACACGTTTCACGTTTCGAATCTCAAGACGTGTCTTGCTGATGAGTCGTTGATCATCGATCCAGAGGAGAACCACATTGACAAGCAACTTCATTTCATAGAAGAGCCACTAGCGGTAACTGACTGGAAGATTCAGAAACTTCTTCCAAACGCGGACCCAAGTACACTTGGGAGCGTGAGGACCAGATGAAACGCAAGTACCCACATCTCTTTCAGGAGACCCATAGTTCAGATGACCAACACCGAAAATTTCGCGGACGAAATTCCTCTAATAGGAGGAGAATGTGACACCCGTCGAAATCATAGGTCATATCCGTACATTAGCCACACGTATACATTATGAATGACATTTCATTTTACATGTTTCATTACATTTGGGCCATACAGGGTTCCAATAAGTCAATTCAGATGCTTACAGTTTAGCATTAGGGCCACTAGTTAAGAACAAATTCAGGACTAGACATATAGTTATCAGGAGCCATAGAGAGATCTCACCAAAACCCTAGTTTGGGAAACTCATACAATTATACATAACATTTCAATTGTGACCCGAACAAGAACAAAAATAAACAATGTCTTTATACAAGGAATTATTCGAACACAATGTCCACAGGAAACTAGTAATACGACTAGTTAAAAAGGCAAATAATGTGCACATAATTATATATTATGGTAGCTAACATAAACTTGTATAAAAACCTTCCATAACATTTAAATACCATGTGTAACTATGGGATATACAAGACATGAGTATAAGATGTACAATATATATGTGTGTGTGTGTGTGTGACATACATACATACACGACGGCACACACACACATATACATAGGTGTAGTGTGGTTTCCAAAGATTAAACTCTTACACTTCAATAAACCATCACTTCAAGTCTCCTAGATTCCACCACATTTAGCTAAACATTTGACCATGTATACATTCTATACTAGTAGACTTACCAAAAATAAAATCCCTACACATACATACATACATATATACACGACACACATATACATGTGTGTGTAGTGTTTGTTTCTTCCACTCTTACACAAGTCCCTTTCAAGACACTCTTCCACTAAGATTCTTCCAACAAGCTTTAGTCACCTCCATCACATTCCTAGATGTTACATGAATAAGGAAAGCATCTTATGACACTTAGGAAAGCTTAGTGTTGACTTACCACAATTGTCATCCTACACCTTCCACCAAAGATCCTACCAAGTCAACCTAAGACACCTCTAATCACCTAAGACATCATGATTATGAAACATCAAATCCTAAGTGAGTTGACTAAGCATAAGCCTCCCAAACACCCTCTATTTTCGGCCCACAATAACCAAGAAAGCAAGCTCACATCACCTCCATAATCTCTTCCAAATCTAACCAAAATCACCTTTAAGAGATCTTAATCCACATTTGGAAAGATGCTTACTTTCACCTTTCTTGAACCATGATGACTTGCCATCCATACTTATTATAAATAGGGCCAACATTTAGAGAGTTTAGTGCACTACCAAAGACTAACACCACACCTCCACCTCCCTCTCTCTCTCTCGGCCGAACCACCACCACCACACCACCATCACCCCACGGCTCTACCACCACACCAAACCACCACTCAGATACAACCTTCTACGTATAAACATTAACCTTCAAGGGACTCTTAGGGG
This sequence comes from Ambrosia x helenae, assembly GCA_030844895.1. Taxonomy (NCBI): domain Eukaryota; kingdom Viridiplantae; phylum Streptophyta; class Magnoliopsida; order Asterales; family Asteraceae; genus Ambrosia; species Ambrosia x helenae. The sequence goes on from JAUTDX010000793.1 coordinate 51,080, forward strand.
TACAAGGAGCATAACAAGGTTATACAAGGCCCCTAACTCCCTCTTTTTTTAAGAACTAGGAGGTATAACATTATTTTCCTTAAACTTATGATTTCTAATTTTACAAAGTCTTTTAAATATAAAGTTGTTCAGTAGTATGTTTACTCTTGTGACTTAACCAAATAAGTGAATGAACCCATTGTTTTAAATACATTATGTTAGTAAGTAAAAGCATGCATAAACACACACACACTAGGGCCGATATATATATGTATACTAGTCTATGTTGGCCGAAACTTAGTAATAAAAACCATATGTTTTCCAATGCTCATTAACATAATGACAATGATTAAAGATCATGTGTGACATGTTGGATCCATAACAAAACATACAAGGTACTCATGTTTACAAGAAAAGCTATGTTTTGACATAAGATACTACTATCTTCATAAAGGTTGTTAAACTTAGGAATTAATGAGTAAAAGTTACATAAATATTATGGATCCATGGACATGCCAAGTGCAAGGTTGTAAAACCTACAACACATGGGAACATGCTACATTAAAGGTGTATAAGATATATGTTTTACTAGTAAGTAATGTTTTTCCAAGAAACAAGGCTATCTTTTTACCAAGATCATTAGTTTACACAAGTATGGTGAATCTTGTAACACACTATCACGAGATCCATATTTTGGAAATATCACATTAGGAGCCCTAATGTGGGACATTTAAAAGATAAACATTGTATCCTTTAAATTAAGATGTCACATACATATACCAAAGACACATTTAACTTAAGGAGTTAAGTTACAAAGACAAGCATAACAAGAGAACAACTTGTAAACAGTACAAGTAACATAGACCTAAAATGTATCTTTTACATAGGACACGTAGGTCGATCTCTCTAGGCTCAGGCTCATTTGTTCATTTCCCAGACGCACCATAAGGTGAGTTTCACTGCCCCTTTTCACTGTTTTTTACATTTTTCTGGGGGGGAAAACATGCGTACAGTTTTCAGTTATATACATGACTATATGTGAACATGAGACATCAAGGTTCAGGATCCATTAAGCCCTCGTGTCATACATCATACCATAACCATTAGCTATGGACTTAGCCATGAAACACCGGAATAGATCTATTGGGTTGACACCCCCACTCTTGGTCAGTCGCTCTGACCGGATGACAGATATCAAAAGAGTGCTAGTATTTCACATTTATTCATTGTCTTGAGTGTACAATGGGCGAGGCACAACAAGTCAAGGTTTGGTTATGGGCTCATGTCAGATTAAATATTAATTATTGCCCTAGCTAGGCAGTAATTTAGTCGGTTTTGGGATTACAGGTCCAACATACAAAAACCCGTGAACTCACCAACTTTATGTTGACCCATATATTTTTCATGCATGTTTTTTAGGAAATTAGCATGGAGCATGGAACTTGGGAAGGTCACGTGCGAGCACTTATGGGGATACCATCTTTTGATCCGTTGTTGTGATGTTTTGATCTAAACACTTTTAACAATGGTGTCTAATTCAGACAATTAACGTTATGTTTTGTAAAACTTGAATGTTTTTAAATGGTATTTCCTGTTTTATTAAATGATGCTCGTGTGACTTTTGTGCTTGAAAATCATTTCGGTTACACCTCGTGTTTCCGCCTTAGGCGGGGTGTGACAAAATGTCTCATGTTACACATGGCAGTCACGATAGAATTGACACACAATTGTAAATTGTACTAGAATTGTTGCATGTTTATCCCCCAAAAATGTAAAAGCAGTAAAATGGGGCCGTGAAACTCACCTGATGGTGTCACGTGTGGTCTAGTGAAGCTGTAAATGCGAGGTAGCTACTGTCCTGACAATGTTTGCCCTATGATTATTAAGAGCATGGTAAATTGCAAGTTATTGACGTGTATCATACAAGTTGTTCACCCGATATTTGTGGACCCGAGTATATGTGTATGTGGGCCATGTTTTTGTGCACATGATGACCTTTAGTGAACTTGTAAAGTGTACGGTTCTGGAAACCTCGGTTGTTTTATAAAATGGCATTTATTGTAAACAAAACGGGCCTCTACATGTCGTCATGGGCCCCAAATGGTTCCTAATCTATCATGCGGGTCGGTTTGTGATAGTGCTTTAACATACGTTTAGACCTTTATAACATGCAAGCTAATGTTAACATCATGGGTCTTGAAGCCGATTGTTTGATGGACTAAACTCGATCGATTTATGCTTAACAAGGTCTCATAAAGTTACTACAAGATGTGTTTGTGTGTTTTGTGATAAAATCGAGTATAAACACCACATTTTATAACTTTTAGTTTTGGGTATAAACCAAGTAAGTGTTAATCATAAAAACCGACTTCTAGTTGATTATTTAAGTTATGTCTTGATTCAAAAGCATTGCTTGATCTCCCTTTGCAACATAAGGACCGATTGTTATGGCATTTTGGACAATTACAAACCAAAATAATGTGTGCAACTTGTGTGAATGTGCGTAGCGTGGAACCACGGGTCGAGTAGGGCCGGGTGGACTAGACGAGATCAAAGTTTAGAGTCATAGGGACCTTACCAAGAGATGGTTGGTGTTAGATAGCCTCTTAATCTCCTCCTTGGATCTTGAAAGCTTCGGCTATGATGAGAGTGTATCCGAGAGTTTTAAAAGAAGTAGGATAGTTTGTATTGTGACAAATGTTTGTGAAGTATGGCCTTCTTTATATAGGGGATCGACCAAGTGAGGACAAAGACAAGAAAGGAAGGTGTAGGATTCTTGGTTGATGCATCGCCGAATTTGTTTAGTTGAAACAACTAAGGATTGCATACACATGTGTGTGTGAATTGTCGTGTGTGTATGTACCTATATACTTACAAGCAAGCGAGTGTTATACTAGTTTATATGATCACATGGTGTGTTTGACGATAATATTGGCATGTATTCTGTGAATTGCTTGTTAGTACATTCACATGTGTTAAGAGCAAGTTATCATATGTTACGGGGTATAATCACTAGGTATTAATATGTAGTGATGTGCAGGATTCATATACATGTGTTAGAGAGGGAATACCAAGTGTTAGAGTGTGATAACCTTGTTGAATGCTCGTTGGGTGATTGTCTGGGTGTTGTATGCATAAACGATTGTTCTTTGTTGAGTTTCCTGAATAACTCATACTTCTCTAGGCTGGGGGGGGGGGTATTGTGTGTGAAAAACATGCGTACGGATGTTGACCTGGATTGTTGACTGTTGTCACATTCTCCCCTTGTTTTTGGAATTTCGTCCGTGAAATCGAGTTTTCCTACTAGTTTCATTCGTCTTAGGAAAAAGAGCTGGGTACATGCGTCTCATTTGGTCTTCGCGTTCCCATGTAAATTCGGGGCCACGCTTTGCATTCGATCTGACTTTGACAAGTTTAGTGCGACTCTTTCTTAATTTCTGGACTTTCCAATCAGTCACCTCAATTGGCTCCTCAACGAAGTGGAGTTGATCATCGATGTGAATTTCTTTGGGGGGAATGATCAAGGATTCGTCGGACAAACACTTTTTCAGATTGGACATGTGGAAAGTGTGATGAACACCACTGAGCTCCTCTGGTAGCTTGAGCTTGTATGCCACGGGACCAACCCTAGAAAGTATTTCAAATGGACCTATGTATCGGGGAATAAGTTTCCCACGTTTGCCAAACCGTGGTACACCCTTCCAGGCGAGACTTTCAAGAGTACCTTATCACCAACCTGAAATTCGAGTGGTTTGCGATGGCGATCAGCGTAACTCTTTCGACGATCTCTAGCGGCTTTCAAGCGATCACGGATCTGAAAGATCTTATTGGTCATTTCTTGAATAACCCCGGGGCCAGTCAAATATTTGTCTCCAACTTCTGCCCAACACAAAGGGGATCTACACTTGCGTCCATACAAGGCTTCAAACGGGGCAGCCTTAATGCTAGTGTGGTAACTATTATTGTAAGAGAACTCAACCAAAGGCAAATGAGAATCCCAATTTCCACTGAAATCGATTACACATGCTCGGAGCATGTCTTCCAATGTTTGGATAGTCTGTTCGCTCAGACCATCGGTTTGCGGGTGATAGGCTGTGATCATGTCTAAGCGAGTGCCTAGGGCATCCATAAGCGTTTGCCAAAATCGGGAAGTAAATCGACTGTCTTGGTCGGAAATGATTGAAACAGGCACACCATGCCTAGTTACAATCTCTTTGATGTACAGCTTAGCGAGTTTCTCTAGCTTGTCGGTTTCCTTGATCGGCAAGAAATGTGTGGACTTGGTCAACCTGTCAACAATTACCCAAATCGTATCGTAGCCACTGGACGTCTTAGGTAGCTTGATGATGAAATCCATAGAGATTTGCTTCCATTTTCAGACGGGAATCTCTGGTTGCTGAAGCAGATCGAATGGCTTCTGGTGCTCAGCTTTGACCTTGGAATAGGTAAGGCATCGGCTGACGTACGAGGCAATTTCACCCTTAAGATTGGGCCACCAGTAGAGTTCCTTTACGTCCTTGTACATTTTGTCAGCTCCGGGATGAACTGAGTACTTAGACTTGTAGGTCTCCTCAAGAATTAAATCGCGCAAGCCGCCAAAATGCGGCACCCAGATCCAATTGGCAAAATAAACTGTGCCGTCAGACCTTGGTTCCAAAAGATTAACCATCTTGAATAACGACTCATTCTTCAAATTCTCACCTTTCAGAGCTTTCTGCTGAGCATCGCGAATACGGGTAGTGAGATTTGTGTGGATGGTCAAACCTAGTGCACGCACACGCATAGTCTTGACTAGTTTTTTCCGGCTTAAGGCGTCAGCCACAACGTTGGCTTTTCCCGGGTGGTATTTAATCTCAAAATCGTAATCGTTCAGCAATTGAACCCATCTGCGCTGTCGCATGTTCAGATCCTTCTGATTGAAGATGTGTTGCAAGCTCTTATGATTGGTGATAATAGTGCACTTAGTGCCATAAAGGTAGTGCCTCCAAATTTTGGGGGCAAAGATCACTGCACCTAACTCTAGGTCATGAGTGGTGTAATTCTACTCATGGACTTTGAGTTGTCAGGATGCATAGGCAATGACCTTATTCCTTTGCATGAGTACACATCCAAGACGTTGATGGGAAGCATCGCAATAAACCACGAAATCATTGGTGCCTTCTAGAAGAGAAAGAATCAGAGCACTGCACAAATGGTTCTTCAAGACCTGGAACACATTCTCCTGCTTGATTCCCCAATAGAACTTTTTGTCTTTCTACGTCAAGACTGTAAGCGGCTGGGCAATCTTGGAGAAATTTTCAATGAACCCTCGATAATAACCAGCTGATCCCAGAAATTGCTGCACTTCAGTTGGTGTCTTGGGTGCAGCCCAATCCTTGATGGCTTCACTTTTTGTGGGGTCAACTTGTATACCCTTTTCATTCACTACGTGACCGAGGAAATGAACTTCTCGAATCCAGAACTCGCATTTCAAGAATTTGGCGAACAACTTCTCGTTCTTGAGCAACTCCAAAATCAGTCGAAAATGATGTTCGTGCTCTTCTTTGGTTTGCGAGTAGATCAAGATGTCATCTATGAAGACAATTACAAACATGTCTAAATAAGGTATGCAAACTCGATTCATAAGATCCATAAAGATAGAAGGAGCATTCTTCAAGCCAAAAGGCATAACCAAAACTCATAGTGCCCATAACGAGTTCCAAACGCTGTATTCGGTATGTCATCCTCCTGAATCCGCAACTGATGATATCCCGAACGCAGGTCGATCTTCGAGTAGTAGTTGGACCCTGCAACTGGTCAACAGATCGTCGATCCTTGGTAGCGGATACTTGTTCTTGATAGTCAGTTTGTTCAACTCCCGGTAATCGATGCACATGCGAAAACTTCCGTCGTTCTCCTTCATGAACAGCACAGGCGCTCCCCACGGAGAAAAGCTTGGACGAATGAAACCTTGGTCCAACAAATCCTGAAGTTGGTTAGACAATTGCTGCATCTCAAACGGTGCCAGGTGATACGGAGTGCGAGCTATTGGAGCAGCTCCTGGGACTAGGTCGATGCGAAACTCGACTTATCGTGGAGGTGTAAGTCCGAGCAAATCTTCTGGAAAGACTTCGGGATAGTCTCGCACCACCGGTATGTCCTCGAGTTTCCGATCTTTGGCTTTTGGTTCAGCGACGTGTGCTAGGAACGCGACACAACCCTTCCTTAAACACTTTTGCGCATTGATGCAAGATATGACTCGAAGAGTAGATCCACAACAGTCTCCTCGAATCGAAAGGTTTCCACCATCGGACAAGGGGATATGAACCAATTTATCGTGACAAACGATCTCTGCATGATGTTTGGATAACCAGTCCATCCCAATGACAACATCGAAACTACCCAACCGAATAGGCAGCAGATCAATGCGAAAGATACGATCACCAAGTTCCAGAACACAATCCTTAACAACTTCTTCAGACGAAATTAACTTACCATTGGCTATCTCTATGCTATAATGTGTGTCCAACTTAGTTGATTCTAACCCAAGTGAATTCTTAAAGTCGGTCGACACAAAGCTAAAATTAGCGCCTGAATCAAACAGTACCAATGCAAAAATGGTTGTTAAGGAGAAACGTACCCGTAACCACATTCAGATCATCACGTGCTTCATTGGATCCTAGCACGAACGCTCGACCACGAGCTTGATCCTTAAGCTTGGGGCAATCCTTGCGGAAATGACCAATTGCACCACATTCTAAACACTCGTTCTTGGCAGGTGGAGTGCTAGTGGCTTTGGCTTTGCAGTTAGCGGTTTGGTGACCTCGATGATTGCAGTTCTTACACAGGATACTGTCACATGTGCCAACTTGATGGTAGTTGCATTTGATGCAATAGGGATGGGACCCGTTGTATTTGCGTTTGGACACCTCAGCAGCAGTGGCAGCAAAAAGCTTCACAATTTCCTGGCGCTTGTGGGGTGAGTTCTTACCTTTCTTGGAGCCAGATCGCTTTCGCTTGTCTCCAGAACTCTCACTAGCAACTGCAACCTTCTGGTTCAACGAACCCATACGAACATCATCGTTGGTTAGACTGTGAGCTAGAGTAACGGCAGCCTGGATAGTGGTAGGTGCAAATGCAGTGACCATGCTTCGAATTTTGGGAGATAAACCCCAAATATACCACTCAACTCTCTTGTATTCTGGAGTGACCATGTGAGGAACTAGTCGAGATAGTTCATGGAAGCGAGTAATGTAAGCAATCACCATACCATCCACCATGAAAAGATTCAAGAATTCAGACTCCAACTTTTACAATTCACTCATAGGACAGTATTTCTCCATGAGTAGAGCCTTGAGATCAGACCAGGTGAGATTGTAAGCCGCATATCGACCCATGGTTTGAACTTCAAGATTCCACCAGGTGAGGGCTTCATCTTGGAAAGTGTAAGTAGAGTACTTCACTTTCTGGTCCTCAAAGCAACCGCTGATGTCAAGAACTTACTCAGTCTTTTCGATCCAACGAACTATCCCAACGGCACCCTCGGTACCACGAAAATTCCATGGTTTGCAAGCCATGAAAGTTTTGTACGAACATCCCCGAACAGAGTTGTCAAATTCTGTGTATACAATAGTGAATATCATTAACACAAAGTTTCAGCGTAGGAGTAGTAAGTAGAGAATTTAGACTCAAAATTTCTACTGTTATCCGTTTCGCTTCCCCGTCGACGACCAATACCTCCAGAGCCTCCGCTGGAATCGGCTCAAGCAGCGTCATGTCGAGCAATTGCCTCAGCAATCACTCTAGCCAGCTCAGCGGGAGGGGCCGGTAATGGTTCGCCATCGTTGGTTCGTGCAGATTGTCGGGTTCGCATGATTTCCTTCTAATATGACACATATCAAAAGTGTGAGACACATATTCTGCAAATATTGTCGTTCATACAAATGTAACAATCAAATATAACCACATAATACTATAAGAAGAAGATGAAGATGGAAAGGTAGCAGCTAGTGCAACAACTGCGTCTCGCAAACCATGGGTCATCTCTGTCATCATCCTCCCCAAAGCTATCGCTAACCTCCCTTGCTCAGCCTCCTTAGCACGAACCTCCAACTCTCGGATGCGCACAACTATAGCAACCAGCTGTGCATCGGGGGATAGAATAACACCGCGCTCCGTGTAAAGTGGCCTCCCAGATGATCCTCCCAATGTCATAACCTCCGGGTCATCCTCCTCGTCTCGATGAGCTAGGTCACCAGTAACGCTGGGAAGGTAAGGCCGCTTGCGGGCCTGTGACTGCCTCCTCAGTCTCGATGCTGACTCAGCCACCGGTACGGGTGCCTCCGTGATGCGTAACTCCAGTGTGGTGTCGGCAGGCAGAACAGGCTCGCCGTTGGGGACAGGGTCGGCGGGTAAGGAAGCAACCGGAGTACGAGCTGGAAGGGCGATGACCACAGTCTGGCGCACTCTCTTACGGGGTGTGTACTTTTGGAGAGTATAGCCCGTACGGTCAAGGCGAAAAGATGGGGCCAGACTAGGGGCAGTGGTGTCACACCCCGCCAAGGCGGAAACACGGGGTGTAACTTTGAATGATTTCCAAGCACAAAGGTCACACGAGCATTATTTAAATAAAACAGGAATTACCATTTAGCATTCAAGTCTTACAAAAACATAACATTAGTTGTTTGGATTACAAACCATTATGTAAAATGTTTAGGTCAAAACATCACAACAATAGTTCAAAAGATGGTATCCCTGCATGTGGTCCTCTGCAACATCCGAGTCACTGGAGTCGGGTTCATAACCCTGCTGAAGGTCATCGGCTGGAGGGCTCTCTGGCACGTGCTCCTCCTCAGAATTCGAGATGATGATAGGGTAATCGATGTGTGCCATTATCCTGGAAATCAATGAACACACGTGTGTGCCAGAAATCATGTAGTGTACTTAATATATCTACTAATGTGTGAAGTATGTAACTGGCATGGAACTTGCGTAACGCGTAGGGATAATTGTTGTGTTTCTTTCCTTTGGAAAACATTTCAAAATCAATTTTGTTTAGATTATAGTTTCACTCAAAAGAATCTTAGTTCGCTATAACCTCATGCTCTCATACCAATCTGTCACACCCCGCCAAGGCGGAAACACGGGGTGTAACTTTGAATGATTTCCAAGCACAAAGGTCACACGAGCATTATTTACATAAAACAAGAATTACCATTTAACATTCAAGTCTTACAAAAACATAACTATAATTGTTTGGATTAAAAACCATTGTGTAAAATGTTTAGGTCAAAATGTCACAACAATAGTTCAAAAGATGGTATCCCCTAAATGCCCGCACGCGACCTTCCCAAGTTCCATGCTCCATGCTAATTTCCTGAAAAACATGCATGTAAAATATATGGGTCAACATAAAGTTGGTGAGTACACGGGTTTGTATGAGTGGACATGTTATCCAAAACCGACTAAATTACTGCCTAGCTAGGGCAATAATCATCATGTGATCTGACATGAGCCCATAATCAAACCTTGACATGTTGTGCCTCTCCCATTGTACACTAAAGACATTGAAATAATGTGAAATACTAGCACTCTCTTGAAATTTGTCATCCGGTCAGAGCAACTGACCGAGAGTAGGGGTGTCAACCCAATAGATCTATTCCGGTGTTTCATGGCTAAATCCATAGCTAATGGTTATGGTGAAATGTATGACACGAGGGCTTAATGGATCCTGAACCTTTTTGTCTCATGTTCACATAATAGTCATGTATGTAAATGAAAACTGTACGCATGTTTTTTCCCCAAAATGTAAAAAGATTGTAAAAAGGGGATCATGAATACTCACTTGATGTCTGGATGCTAGACTGAACTGAATCTGATGCGGTGTGTTTGGTCTAGGAACCCTAAATGCAATTAAAAGAAACTTAGGTCCATGTTTGGCTCTAACTACCATGCAATTGTTCATCCGACTGTAACACCTATGGACTAGGGCTTCTGTGCCATAATCCACACGTGTCATATACTGTATGTGTCAATAATTGTTCGTTTTGTTATTCACGTGGCCATGTTTATTCTATTTTTGGCAAAACAAATGTTGTGACTTACTTAGGGTCACCAAGGGTTACTTATGTCTTTGATATACAAGTCTAGGGTAAGGTATGGACATATTTTACTACAATGTTGTATAAAATTAACATATTTTGGCACTTTGTCGTTGAATGTACATACATTTAGGTGTTTAAGATAGATTTCTTGGAAAACCATTGTGTTAAGATCATTAACACATGTTCTTGTTGATCTTAACACATGTTCTCGAAACATAGCTTAGCATATGTTTCAAAACTAAACGATTTTGGCTTAGATTTTGGCCAGCCTCGACCCCATACACTCACGCATACATTCAAATGTATGTGTGGGTGTACGCGTATGTCCATGTAAGGGCTCCAAGTTGTACATAATCGTATATATGTGGGTTAGTAGGTATATGCCATAGTATTGAATCTTTTAACATGAAACTCAAGTGTTTTGGTTAGTTTATCTTGAAAAACTTCTTGTTAAGGGTGTGTGCGAGTGTGTGTGCTCGGGTGACCACCACATGTTACCGAAATGTATAAAGAAAGAAAATGGTTCTGGTATTATACCTCACTCGTGTATAGCCGAAGATAATAAAGAAAAATAAGCTAACTTCCTTCCAAATGACTCCTAAAGACTTGCTAGCTACTTGTGACTCCAAATGGTGAAAACTAGTGATCGAACAAGACACCTCTCGGGACCCCTTGGCTCGGCCGAATGGTATACAAAGGAAAGTAAGGAGAGTTCAAGTGTTTGTGAGTTATGTGAAGTTTGTAGTGTGATCCTCATGTCCTCATGGCTCTATATATATAGCCGATTGGTGAGAGGATGGGTATGGTTTCATTGGTTCACAATTGAGGATAGTCAACCCTTGCCTTCTTAATGTGTATTCTCTAGGAGCCTTATAAGGGAAATGCGTTGACTTGAGGTTTTGGCTTGACTTGTAGGGGTGGGGTAGTAGCCGAAATACATGGGGAAAGAGTAAGTCTTGGATGGCAAGGTGGACAAGGTGTGGAGGTGCATGCATTTTATGTTCTTACCATGTTAGTACAATAAGAAGACTAGTGTTTTTGTTTGGTTGTGTGCACATTCTTGGGGGCCGAAAATTATGGGAAAATGGACATGATTGTTTAGGCAAGTTGACTTAGGTTGGATGATCATGGAATGTATGTTGTTACTAGGTTAGTATAAGTCTAGGAACTTGGGTTATGGAGTTGTGTGTGGATATATATATATGCGTGTGGGTATGTATGTATGTATAGTGTAGATATGTAGGCTAGTTTGATCCATTGTACCACTTAGCTTGTCTTGGGAACACATGGGCCGAAATGCATGGGTGTAAATGCACAATTTAGGAAATCAAAACTATCTAAGTTCATGAAGTGAGATTACAAAGTCCCTTGTTATTGAAAACACCTAGGTTTTTGGACTTATTAGATGGTGGTGTGGTGATCGATGGCCTTTGGGAAAGAATATGGAATTCTTATGGTAAATCAACATGTCTTGGAGGTTGTAGAACGTTTGTGGATCCCATTCTTATGTAGAGTCTCTTGTTAAGATAAGAATGGTGACTAGTAAGTGAGTATGTATGTATGAATGCATTCGTGTATGTATGTAGGTGGCCGTGTGTGTATTTTTACATGTATGTGTGAGGTATTTTGTTATTTCCAAACATATGTTGGTAACCTCTTATGAATAAACATTGTTTGTTCTTGTCGGGTTAACAATTTGGAATCGTATGTTCAATTGCATGGGTTTCCTATAGTCTAGCATGACTTATTGGATTAACTAAAGCCTTGAACTAACTAGTGTGTCTACTTGTTAGACTGTGTGCTTTGGTATTGACTCGTTGGAACCCTGTATAGTCCAACTATGATGCAAATGATAACATGTAATGCTATGCACAATGTATTTACGTGTAGTTAAATTTACGAACATGACCTGTGATTTCGACGGGTGTCACATTCTCCTCCTGTTAGAGGAATTTCGTCCGCAAAATTTTTCGGTGTTGGTCATCTTAACTGGTGGTCTCCTAGAAGAGATGTGGGTATTTGCGTTTCATCTGGTCTTCACGCTCCCACGTGAACTCGGGTCCACACTTGGAATCCCAATGTACCTTGACTAGCTTGACCTGACTGTGGGAAAGTTTCTGAATCTTCTAGTCTGTTATCTCGAGTGGTTTCTCTATGAAATGAAGATGTTTGTCGATGTGGATTTCCTCTGGATGGATAATCAATGATTTATCAGCAAAACACTTCTTGAGATTCGAGATGTGAAACGTGTCGTGAACGCCACTGAGTTCCTGCGGTAACTTGAGTTTGTATGCAACTGGTCCAATTCGTGCAAGGATCTCGAATGGGCCTATGTATCTGGGATTGGGCTTCGCACGTTTGCCAAACCTGGGAACCCCTTTCCATGGAGATACTTTGAGCAACACTCTGTCACCTACCTGAAACTCTAAAGGCTTGCGCCTTTTGTCCGCATAACTCTTCTACCTGTCTCTGGCGGCTTTCAATCTGTCCCTGATCTGGAAGATCTTGTCAGTCATCTTCTGAATGAGTTCGGGACCTATCATCTGCTTGTCCCCTACCTCTTCCCAACATACTGGGGATCGACACTTGCGCCCATACAATGCTTCAAAAGGTGCTGCTTTGATACTGGTGTGGTAACTGTTGTTGTAAGAGAATTCGATCAATGGCAAATGCGTGTCCCAATTCCCTCCGAAATTAATTACACATGCTCGAAGCATATCCTCCAGTGTCTGAATGGTCCTTTCGCTTTTTCCATTTGTTTGGGGATGGTAAGCGGTGCTCAAGTCCAGACGGGAACCAAGGGCTACTTGCAATGATTACAAAAACCTTGAAGTAACGTGACTATCCGATCAGAGATTATGGAGATAGGCACACCGTGTCTTGACAATGTATTTACGTGTAGTTAAATGTAAAGACATGACCTGTGATTTCGACGGGTGTCACAAGTGGGGGCAGTGGTAGGGATCACCGAAGGGTGAACGTCAGGGTCAGCAAGAGAAAAGGGGACTTCATCCTCGGTGTCGTCATCGGAGGTACGCCTAACAAGAGGTGCAGGGTCTATGTCCATCTCAGAGTCAGAAATCCAACCTCCTCCATGATGGGGGTAGTCGGGAGCCTCGTAGGGAATAGGGGCAGGCTGGGTAAGAGGGATATCCTCCTCTGGCGTGTCGTCTACCAAATAGTCGGGCTCAGAGTCAGACATAATGGTGAGGTCAACAGTAATAGCCATGGTCCTGTCATACGCATACATATAAATATATATGTAAAAACATGTATGTAAACAAATGCACCACCATACTCGGGTGTTATCATGGAGCAGCTTGAGATTTGAGAGGTACAAGGCGAGACGGTGTGGTACTTTTGTGAAAACGTTTAGAAAAATGCTCTGGGTTATAGTTGACTCAAAAGAATCTTAGTTCACTATAACCTCGTGCTCTGATACCAATCTGTCACACCCCGCCAAGGCGGAAACACAAGAATGCGACCTCGAAAGCTTTTCAAGCACAAGGTTCAAGCAACACTCAGTTTTATTAAAATAGTACCATCATAGGATGGATATTGTCATAAATTATTCAAACCAACACAACATTGTTTGGAAAATAAGATAGATTCTGAAAATCATGATATTAAAACTAAAACATTATGGGACAGACAAAACCCATTCCAAAGAGGTACCGCCTAGTACTTGCTCGAACCCCTCTCCCAAATCTCCGTTGCTCGTCATTAGTTACCTGAAAAACATGCACGAAAGATTTGTCAACAATGATGTCGGTGAGTTCACAGGTTTGAATGTACTAAGTAAAATGCTTGTGTAATACGTGTATGACCAATCACAATCTAGCTAAGCAAACGATCACCATGCAAACCATGAGTCCCATAACCAAACCTCTTGACTGTTGTGCCTCGTGCATTGTACACTAAAGACAATGTATGTATAGTAGAATACTAACACTCTTTTGTATGTAACCGGTTAGAGCGACTAACCAAGGGTGGGGGTGTCAACCCAATAGATCTATTAAGTGTTCCATGGTTTTGACAGCTAATTGTTATAGTAAATGTAATACGAGGACTAATGAGCTCATGAACCATATGTGTCATGTTCCACATGGCAGTCACGATAGAATTGGCACACAATTGTAAATTGTACTAGAATTGTTGCATGTTTATCCCCCAAAAATGTAAAAGAAGTAAAATGGGGCTGTGAAACTCACCTGATAGTGTCATGTGTGGTCTAGTGAAGCTATACATGTGAGGTAGCTACTGTCCTAAAAATGTTTGCCCTATGATTATTAAGAGCATGGTAAATTGCATGTTCTTGTCGTGCATCATACAAGTTGTTCACCCAACATTTGTGGACCCAAGTATTTGTGTATGTGGGCTATGTTTTTGTGCACGTGATGACCTTTAGTGAACTTGTAAAGTGTACGGTTCTGGAAACCTCGGTTGTTTTATAAAATGACATTTATTGTAAACAAAACGGGCCTCTACATGTCGTCATGGGCCTCAAATGGTTTCCAATCTATCATGCGTGGTCGGTTTGTGATAAAACAAGTGCTTTAACATACGTTTAGACCTTTATAACATGTAAGCTAATCTTAATATATGTTTTAGCTTTTCTTAACACGTGTTACAATGTGGTAGCCATATCAAACACACATCATGGGTCTTGAAGCCAATTGTTTAATGGACTAAAATCGGTCGATTTATGCTTAACAAGGTCTCATGGAGTTACTACAAGATGTGTTTGTGTGTTTTGTGATAAAATTGAGTATAAACACCACATTTTATAACTTTTAGTTTCGGGTATAAACCAAGTAAGTGTTAATCATAAAAACCGACTTCTAGTTGATTATTTAAGTTATGTCTTGATTCAAAAGCATTGCTTGATCTCCCTTTGCAACATAAGGGCCGATTGTTATGGAATTTTGGACAATGTGATCATTAATGAGTTAAAACAATTACAAACCAAAACAATGTGTGCAACTTGTGTGAATGTGCGATAGAGTGGAACCAAGGGTCGAGTAGGGTCGGGTGGACTATACGAGATCAAAATTTAGAGTCATAGGGACCTTACCAAGAGATGGTTGGTGTTAGATAGCCTCTTAATCTCCTCCTTGGATCTTGAAAGCTTCGGCTATGACGAGAGTGTATCCGAGAGTTTTAAAGGAAGTAGGATAGTTTGTATTGTGGCAAATGTTGGTGAAGTATGGCCTTCTTTATATAGGGGATCGACCAAGCGAGGACAGACAAGAAAGGAAGGTGTAGGCTTCTTGGTTAGTGCATAGTTTAAGGTTTCTAGTCACTATATGGTGCCAGATAGGGACATGAGATCACTTGCTTCCTTCCTTGATTGTAGATGATTATGGATAGGTTTGGCTATATAGGGTTGGTGGACCCATAAGGGAGTGGAACGAAGGTTTATTTTCTTGCCTAATCTAGTGTAAGTTGCCAACATTTCATGAGCTGTCACCCATGACACTTCTCGGCCGAGTGTAAGACAAGAGGAAGTGGCCAAAACTAGGTGAAAGTGATGTTTTATAGGCTTCCCATCTTGTGCCTTTCATGAGGTGTATCGGCCGATTATACTATATCCAAATGTGGAAGTCTTGTCATGCTTAAACATGGTGTTAAGTGTTCTTGTCTTATAGTTATTCTAGTATGAAGGATTGCATCATACATGAGGTGTTGTTGTTTGTCCTATTCGGCTGCTAAGTGTAAGTGAGATCATGGTATTTTTGGTAAGTGATCAAGGGGTGACAAGAGTTGTGAAGATGGTTTAGGCCCTTGTTGATATAGCAAGCATTGTTGTCAAGTGATAGTGACTTATGAAGGGTGTTTATCTTCGGCCGATTGTCACCAAGGGAAAGAAGATTTGTAGTTTGTCTTGAGGTCTCCTTATGTTAAGTCTTTATCAACAAAGTTTTGGCCTTCGGACGTGAGTTTTGAAAATGGAGTTAAGGAAAAGGTTAAGTCATAGATGTGGTGATTAAGTGTAAAGGATGGTTCCATTTGTTTTGTTGAAACAACTAAGGATTGCATACACATGTGTGTGTGTGTAAATTGTCGTGTGTATGTACCTATATAGTTGCAAGCAAGCGAGTGTTGTACTAGTTTGTATGATCACATGGTGTGTTTGACGACAATATTGGCATGTATTCTGTGAATTGCTTGTTAATACATTCACATGTGTTAAGAGCAAGTTATCATATATTAGAGGGGGTATAATTACTAGGTATTAATATGTGGTGATGTGTAGGATTCGTATATATGTGTTAGAGAGGGGATACCAAGTGTTAGAGTGTGATAACCTTGTTGAATGCTCGTTGGGTGATTGTCTGGGTGTTGTATGCACATATAATGACAATAATAAATGAAATGCGTACGGATGTTGACCTGGATTGTGGACTGTTGTCACAGTGCACGCCCGTGCTTGGCCACGTGTCATAACTACATGTCAGCCATACTCAGTTGGAGCCTTGTGGTGCACGTATGGATAAGCTCGGCTGTGCCAGTGATGGGCACATCCGTGCACGTTGACTTTATCATCTGGATGGCTTGGAAATGTTGAGTGGTTGACCTTAGGCAGGAGCACGTCCATGCACGGCACGAGCATGACCGTGCACTATCTGCTGCAGTCTTCAAAGTCTTCAATTTCCTTCCCTTTGTTCCCTTTTCCGCTCCTTTTTGCTTGTTGCTTCCAAATACTACCATTTATATCTTAGGAACAATTTATCTCTGTTTTCTAAGGTAAAAGCATATATATGTGCAAAAAGGATGATAAATACACATGTAAAACATGTGTAAATATTGGCACATCATAACTCCTCACACTTAAACATTTGCTTGTCCTCAAGCAAACCAAAGCTACGCAATGACTATAGAGTAGAAATGAGTAGGAGTAATGTGACAAGTCACATATCCTCTACCTCCTAAAAGTCCCACCTACTAAATACATCCTTGGTAGATGTTTCAGATAGACATGGCGCACCTAATCAAACGTCCCTCAAGTGTCTTATTTCATTGGTTCTTCACCATTTATCTCTTTCACTTGGGTTTTATTTTGGGGGTGATCGCTCAGATTCATCCCAAGGCATGCATAGATCATAGGCTTGTATGCTAATCAAATCTCCACCACTATATTTACAGGCGAGAGAGTGTGAATCAAAAGGTCTTCAAACGGGTGATGATGATGGAGTGACAAAAAGGGTAGGAAGGGTGTTTACTGTCATGGCTAGCTCGGGTAGCGGCTGAGGCATCATGGGAAGGTGTTGAACTGTTGATAGTGGGCTTGCGAAACTTCTCCCCCAAAGACTTCTTTCTTTGACCATCCTACTTTGCGAACTGTTCGGCGGATTCCACCTAATCACCTTCGCTAGGAATGTCCTAGAAATTACTGTTCAAATAGAGTTGTTTTCTTTAATACCTTTTTATTTTTGGAGCTTCTTCGACTTATTCCTCGACTTTTTTTTTCAAAATAAACATAAACTTAGATTGCTGCTTGTAGTGAAGCTTATTTCTTGGTACTTTGACTATTTATGGCTATCTTATTTTTCGTTGCCAAACTTTCCCGGTGGAAACTGCGGTGTATGGTCTATACCTCGCATTCCAAGATTGCCTAAGAGTTTCCCATTTGCCTTCAACTCGCTTCCTTTGCTCTAACCATGACAAAGACTCTGTATGATGGAACAAATGAAAAAGGCTAAGGCTCAAAATGGCTAACTATGTGAGGGATAATTTTTGTGGAAGGCTAATAAAAACGAAATGGGTGGATCCTATGTGCCTTAATCATTTTCACACTCTCTCACCTTGCGTGTGGTCTCAAAATGCATAAGTCACACAAGTTCTACCTATAGCATGCCAAGGGTGAATATCACTCATGTCCAAATGAATGAGCATATGTCGTATATATACCAAAAGTGGATGTGCTCAATAAGGCTCAAGATACTCACATGGAAAAGGGTAGGCTCTCTTTTTATGAAGAAAGAACACTTTAAGTTAGTTCTTTTGGCCCCGCCAAAACCTCCTACAAATCCCCTATTCTGATCTTTGGGTGCACTCAAAGGGTTTGAAAAATGTTTTTCAATACTCTAAAAACGTTTTTGAAAACTTTGCCTTCAGTTGGTTTTGGTTTGTTGATTTCAGAGGTGTTAAAATTTGGAAATTTTACCACCTCACACTTATATCTTTAGCATATTTTGATATTATAGATTTTTATGATATATTTTATGTTTAAAGAAATAAGTGGGACAAGGTCAGATGCTCCCCTAATTGGCTTTATAAAAGAAAGCTATTCAGGTGATATCCATTACTGCCTAATCACTGAGCCTTTTTGAAAGAAATCACTTGGTATGAATTTAAATAGCTAGAACTAAAAAGATAAATAAAATACTGAAAGATAAATTACTAAGTGCTAATGCCGAGAGGGCATACCTGGCAATTAAAAAGTAAAAGTGAACGATCATACCCGAGGGTCCTCAAATGCTTTTCTTACTGTATGCACAGACCTCTCAACTTATTCTTCTAAGTTATAAATCTGGGTTGCCTCCTTGGTAGTGCCACGTATCACGTCTTTGGCTGGACAAACATGTGCTCGTCACGGGTGTGTTGGCATTTCATCTACCTGACTACCTCCACGTTGACCAAGTACTCAAAGTATGGTTTAATTTTCTGACCATTAATTTTGAATAATGCTCATGTAGCTGTGTCCAAATCTACTGCCCTGTAAGAACAAATCTTCTTCATAGTATACGGCCCGGTCCATCTCGACTTCAATTTCCCAGGAAAAAGCTTTAATCTCGAACTGTATAATAATACCTTTTGCCCTTCTTGAAACTGCTCCCCTTTTTCTGAGTCCTTGGTTATGGAACTTGATAGTCTTTTGTTTATAGATGATGGAGCTTTCATAAGATTGTCGGTGGAGTTCTTCTAATTCATGAAGCTGAAAAAATCAGTGTTGCTTGACGTCATCAGGATCATAATTTGCTGCTTTAAGTGCCCAATATGCCTTCTGCTCCACTTCGATTGGAAAATGACAAGCTTTTCCATACATGAGTTTATATGATGTGGTACTGATCAGAGTCTTCTACGTGATACGTAGTGCCCAAAGTACGTCGTCAAGACGATCGGCCCAATCTTTTCTATCTGTCCCCATAGTCCTTTCAAGAACTCTTTTTATGTCTCGATTAGTGACTTCTAGTTGGCCATTGGCTTGGGGATAATATGGAGTGGAGAATCTTTGTTGACACCCATATCTCTGTAGTGCTTTTTTTAACCACTCATTGCAAAAATGGCTTCCTCTGTCACCAACGAGAGCTTTTGGAATACCGAACCGAGTGAAAAGAGCTTTCAAGAACGTGACGACAAAACTAGCATCATTTGTTTCTAGTGCTTGTGCCTCTACCCATTTGGAAACATAATCAACTCCCACAAGAATGTAGAGATTTCCTCTTGATGGTGGGAATGGTCCGACAAAATCTATCCCCCAAACATCGATGATCTCGCAAACCATAATGCTCATTTGTGGCATTTCATCACGCGCATTAGTGTTGGCGGCTCTTTAGCATGCGTCATAATCTTGGAGAAGAACGACAACATCTTTAAATATTATGGGCTAATAAAATCCTGCTTCATAAACTTTTCGAGCCGTGTTACCCGTCGTATGGTGCCCCCCTGTAGGACCTTCATGGCACTGATGTAGAATGTCTTGGGATTTTTCCATGAACACATCGGCGAATCACACGATCAGAGCAAATGCGGAAAAGATAAGGATTCCCCTAAAGATAATACCTCAAGTCTGAAAAGAATTTCTTCTTCTTGTAGAATGACTATCCTTTCACGAGCATTCCATTTACTAAATAATTTGCATATTCCACTTACCATGGGTACGCATTTGAATCTTCGATCTTGATAATCTGTTCATGCGTGAAGTCATCATGAATTTCATCTCCTTCAAGACGAGACAATTGATCAGCTGCAACATTTTCGACCCCTTTTACCTTTTATTTCTATATTAAATTCCTAAAGCAAGAGAATCCGTTGTATGAGCCTTGGCTTTATGTCTTGCTTATTGAAAAGATGGCGCAAGGCTGCATGATCAGTGTAGGCGATGGTCTTTGACAAGATGAGATACAAGCGAAATTTCTCAAAGGCAAATACCATGGCAATAAGTTCTTTTTCTGTCATCGTATAATTTTCTTTGGCATCATTGAGAGTCTTGCTTGCATAATAAATAGGATGAAAACACTTATCGTTTCTTTGCCCCAAAACTGCCCCTACCGCCATGTTGCTTGCATCACACATTAACTCGAATGGCAGGTCCCAATTTGGAGAGATGGTGACTGGTGCTTCAACTAATTTTCTTTTCAAGCAATTGAAAGCCTCTAAGACACTCCTCAGTGAAGAACTCTCGATCTTTTTCAAGGAGCTGAGTGGGTGGATGAGCGATCTTAGAAAAATCCTTGATGAATCTTCTATAGAAACCGGCGTGGCTAAGAAAACTACGAATTCCCATCAACGTAGTGAGCGGGGGAAGCAATGAGATTGCATCCACTTTGGCCTTGTCAACTCCGATCCCTTTGGCCTTGTTTTCCTTGGATGATTATTGAGCACACTTTGTTGATGGATATGATGACACTTTCTTCAAGAGTATCTTTTTGGAGAGGATATCCTTAAGAAATTTGAAGTGCGCAGGTACTCTGAGCTGACAATCGGCATAAGGGATGTTTAGTTGTACTTCCATCATCAAGGAATGAAACTTGCTGAATTTTTCCTCCATTTTAGGAATAAGAATGTCTTCAATTTCTTCTTTCTCCATTTCTTCTCCTATTGGGGATTCACAAGCTTCCTCCTCTTGTTGAGCATCTATATTTTTGTCTTTGGCAGCATCTTTCACAGCATACATTTGCATGAGGCAGTTTTTGACTACCTCTAAATTTTCCGCAAACTTCTTCAAGTCAATGAGTGAGGGTTCGGGCTCAAGCATAGGTTCAGGCTCGGGCTCAACTTCAGGTGGACTTGATGGTGGTGAGGAAAATCGATAAGCTACTGGAGATGGCATGTAAGGTGATGTGCTTGCGATAGGTGCAGGTAAAGGTGGGGTGTATTGGTAAGGTTGTGGTAAAATATATGGTGGTGGTCCCTCCAGGTGATAAAATTCCTCGAGTGGATCAGGTGAAGGAGGGATATGATCAAATAGTGGTGGTGGTGACGGTGGTTGAGTACTTAGTCGACAACCATTGATGTGGTAAATTTCTTCACTAGGGTTGTGAGGAAAAGGTGATTGGTTGTAAGGTGGTGGTTCAAGACGGGGCAAATAATAGTTGTCATACTCTGGAAGGTACCAAGACAAATAGTCTTCACATTATAGTAGAAAGAAGGTCCATCACAATATTCACACCCTTGTTGAACGTAATACCCTTCATAGTCAAAAAAGTTCTCTATCACGAACCGATCTTCCTCCATATAATCCATCCTGACAGCTAACAAAATACACTAGAAAAGTGGTTTGAAATTAGCAACTTAAAACCTTTCTCTAAAATAGTTGTGTCCCCGGCAACGGCGCCAAAAACTTGATGTGCATGTAGTTTTAGTGACTTAAAATTTCGTAAAAATAACAAGTTCCCGGTGAATGTGGAAAAAGCTTGATGTTAAAGAGACTTAAGTCTGAGAATTTCAGTCTGCGACACTTTCAATTTTTAAATTTATAAAATAAAACGATAGTTCCTTAATGTTCCAAAATCCACGCAATAGGCAAGTGTACCTATCGAGTGTAGTATAGAAATCAGCAAGTACCGAGTATCAATTCCAAGGACACGATTTTTACTACTCAGCTTTAAGTTATTAAAATTAAACTAAAGATAAATAAAAGTAAAAGATAACGAAAGTGACCGAGAAGATGACCAATAACCAAATAGGAGTGTTGCTTCAGGATCCGACTTGTATTGGTATAGACTAGTAATAAATGCATCATTGAGTGATGTGTTCCAATTCATTCATAACCGCGGTAACTTTAAAAACTATTTGTGTTTTCAAGTGTTGTTGTGAGGGTCTCCCTACCTTGGTAAGCTCACCTCTCAACTGTGAGTGGGAGGATCAACCAAGATCGTGTATACCCAACCCCGACGAACCCACCTCCCAAAGTTGCGATATTGACATCTAACGACTCTATTCTTTGATAAATAATTTGCCGGCAGCCATAGCATGGACAACAAGCTACCACTTGACATGGTAGAGGCGATGTCGCCTCCTGCGTACGCTCATCCCCTACTTGAATTAATTAATTTTTCAAAAAGTGATTGGCCTATTATTAATTATGCGGTAATATAATAGAAGCAAATAAAGATCGTTTACTTTTAACATGAGTTCACCAATTCTTGTTTTGCGCCAAAGCCAACACATAGACCATGTACTCAAGTCGCTCAACCAAGTCTTGGCTTATCACTAGAACCAAGTATATAGACTGTACCGACCCTGAGTGAAGTTTTGATAGTTGAGGATCAAACCACAAAGTGTGAATATTTCTATCCACAAATTGGCCAATCTCTACACGTGGAGTTAGGGTAGCTTACAAGTGCATGGGTTTTTACACGCCACAGGTACGCTCGTGTAACATCCCGTTATTATTATATAAATAAAATGTCTTGGTTCATATTTATTAGTATATGAAACGGGTCCTTGGTCAGTAAAACGAACCAATAACATGTGCGATGTGTATTCGTGTATTTAAAAATTAGTTAACGAGTAAGTTTCAGATAGTATGATCATTTGAGATATGAGATCTATGCGAGTAATTAGTATTATAGGAGACCGTTTAGTAGCAATATAATATATATGATATTATATTTGACCCTATTCCGTTTTAATGAAACTTAAGTCAAAACGTAGAGATAAATAAGCTCGTCTCAACAGTATATTTGTATTTATACAAAACGTTACATTCTAAAAGTTATAAATGAAAAACAAGCGAAGCAGCTGAATTAATTATTATGATATAATAATATATAATTATTTTTGAAACTCTTTACACTATTCTAGTCCCACATCGAACCAAAGGAAAAAAAATTTTGAAGTTGTCCCTCATCGTTATATGGTGAAAATATGAGGAAGGTGCCTGTTAGGTTAAGTCTTGATCCCACATCGAAACTTTTGGAAAGAAAAGGTGCTAGGCTAGTTGGTTAATGGCATTCCCACATCAACCAAGTGAAGAAAACAATTCCCTTCCTTGTAGCTATAAATAGAAATATTCTCCACATTAAGCTACACTAAAAACTTTTAGGAACGCCCTAATATAAGAGAATTCTGAGCCTACGATACCCGTTGGGTGTTGTTATTAGTCATTCTTAGAGCACGAGTGGGGGAGACTCTACATCAGGCTGCCTTAGATAGTGTTAAGGTATGTTCTCGTTTAAGTTATGTATAGTTAATTATTATTTTTATTAGTGTTATTATTAGTAATGGTTTAGCGTTATTAATTTTAGGCATTAGGATTATTATTAAGGGTATCTATTGGGTAGCCTAGCCTTAGTTAGGCATAGACTGGTCATCCATGCTTAAACAAGGTAGCGCTAACCAATATCTAACTGTAATAATAATTAGTTAGATTTACCGTTACATAACCTAGGGTTGTATAATTGTATCAGGACCCTGAAATATTACATGGTTGTATTAGCATTGTCAACTGCTAAAGGACTGATAAAGAGGTGAGTTACTTAAACTATCTTCAGAACCTGATACTTGCTTAGAAAGTTGTTTTGATGGTGATTGATCATGTATATGCATCGAACCATGGGTGGTGTGGCATCCAATGTGTTATATATATCATTATATTTTCTCAAGAGGGAGGGGGGCATACAGTTCCTGCTGTGGAATTAGTAGGCTGTGTGAATATATGACCGGATGAATTCACAAGGGGACATACAGTTCCTGCTGTGGAATTGGTAGGCTATATGAATATATTTTGGTGACATGCAATAAGCTCATACTTGATCAATAAAATGTTTATGTGGTTGTTTTATATTGATGAGTCAGTTTATATGGCTCACCAGCTTTGTGCTGATGTATTTTTATTACTCGACCATGTATCTCAGGTTGAGGAGGTAAGTACCGGGGATTAGTAGCTGAGTGCTGGAAGATTGTAGTTGTTTGCTGTGTTATCGTTAAGCTATGTGTAGTGTTGGGTGTACTTTTGTTAGTTTGGCTTGTAATAACTACTTAAGTTATCTAATGAGATTACGTTTCCGCTTTAAGTTTACGCAACTGGTCACTATAAGTGCCCCGACTTGGGCTGGGTGTGACAACTCATAAGTCCCTCCACTTCCTACCAAAACACCCACAAAACCAAATACTAAGTTGATTGATTAATTGATTCGTCAAACAAAGAAAGAGTAGAATGAATTACTGAGAACAAAAAACATCACTCAAAATAAACATAAACTATATAAATCCATACCAAGATAGTCTTCATCTTAGCAACACTCTAAGAATCCTAGCCAAGTAAGGGCATTACAACAATCTCACTAAGGTTGATTTTATGTGAAATCATGGTGAGTTTTGATAGAGGATTTGCAGAGTATTTAGGTGATTGTGTGTGGTTTCTCTCGAAGCTCACTTGATCTATGTGCTTATGGTGTGATCCCAAGATCTAAGGGTCACATACAAGACCTTAAAATAGTATAAATGTGGGAGAGAATCGGGTGGAATGGGATGCCAAAATGAAGACTGAAGGTCTCCTTTTATAGAGCTGCCAGGATAAGCACGCATGTGCTCAATCGTCAGGTACTGTCCGTTGCTACTGGAAGTCCATTCGACCAGGTCTTGTCTCAAGCACGCCCATGCTCAAGGTGGTGCAAGCCCGTGCTTGGCCACGTGTCGTAACCGCATGTCAGCCTTGGTCGGTTGGTGCCTTGTGGTGCACGTATGGATAAGCACGGCTGTGCCAAGTGCTGGGCACGCCCGTACACGTTGACTTCTTCATCTGGATGTCTTGAAAATGTTGACTGGATGACCTTTGGCAGGAGCACGGCCGGAGCACGACCGTGCACTATCTACTGCAGTCTGCAAAAGTCTTTAATTTCCTTCCTTTTGTGCCAGTTTCTGCTCCTTTTTGTTTACTGCTTCCAAATACCTGCATTTTTCTCTTAGGAACAATTTAGCTATGTTTTCTAAGGATAAAAGCATAAATATATGCAAAAAGGATGATAAATACACATGTAAAACATGTGTAAATGATAGCACATCATCAACTCCAGTCAAACTTTAGCTCAATCAACGCGTCATTCGAGACATGTCAGGTCACGTGGGCGCACTTTGGTTTAAAATCGTGTTTATTTGTTGTTACATTTATAAATTTATATTTATAAATCATAAATACAGAAGAAAAATAGTGTTAACTCGCGAACGAATCGGCGAATAATAAATGAAAAGTGTAAATTAGATGATATGGTATTTGGATGTAAAAGGCGTGACTTATAATATCATATATTAGACGTATTTTTGGACTATCATATTGTGTATATATATATATATATATATATATAAATATAAATAAGTGTAAAGTATATAATGTGTCGAAACATAAAAATGTCTCATTTAATTTGGAATTGCGGATAAATGGATTATTGTCTTGTATTTGGGAAAAACTGTAGACAACTTATGTTGTCTGGTTTGTACAAAAATATAGGAAACTCTGCTCAAATGTTTAGAAAATCCAAGCGTGACAAGTGCAATGATATTGCGCATTTTTGTAAGTAAGTTTTCCCAAAGTGCTTTGACAAGGTTATCTCACACAAAAGATTATTTGTAACAATAATGTTAAATCTCGAACAACGTTTTCAAAACAAATATATAGTCTTACCGAGCCTCAAGTATGTCGAATTATCCAAAGGTTTTGGATAACTAAACATTGTTAATTGTTCGGATTTAAAATACAAAGACGCTTGACTTATTTGGGAATGATTATATAAAATTAATGTTTTGAAACCTTTAAAGGCAAATGGATTTAGGAAAAAAAATCTGACAATTGTTATTGGTCGGTTTTAATAACTATATTTGTATTTCCTCAAAGTGTATTTTTTTCTAAAATAAGTATACAAGACAATTACAATCCGAATTACGAGACGAGTTATGGCTCGGGATGAGTTATACGTTTCATGGTATTAGTCCAACATGGCTACACATGAATAGTAACATGGGTACTATGTTGTATGTTAACACATGAATTAAGATAAGTCATGATCGGTTCGTCGAGTGCAACACTTAAAGACTCGGGTTGGTACACACGAGTCTAGATAGTTGAATAAACTGTCTTGTAACCGGATAATAAGCTAGGATTATATGTGATAGACTTTTGAGGTGTCCTTTGTTGGTAATTAGGCACGAGGAAATCAGTTAAAGCTTCGGGCTTTGTTTGCTAGCAAAGCAAGAATATTAAGCTGTGTTCATGACCCCATTTTTTACTGTTTTTGTAAGTGTTTTCCGAGGGAAGACATGCTTGTTTTCTGAAAAACCTAATGAACTTGAAGCGTAACAAAGTTTTGAAAAACGTTTGAAGTTACAAATGCTTTTTATAAAGTCGTACATGGATAAAAGGGAAATGAAAGGTGTTGCGTGAGTTTCACGGCTCCATTTTACTGTTTTTATTTTGGAGGAAAGATATGTTTTGTTAAAATGTTGTAACATCTGGAAATGTGTTAAGTGGCATGATGAGTACTTGGGTTTGTTGTACACCACTCGGGGTGAGTCCTCGCTACTGTAACCATTAATTCGTGTGTGTGAACCGAAGGAATTTTTGGATAGTACTATTGGTGTCTGACAAGGCCCACCCTTAATCGATAGCGTCGATTATGTATCTGCGTATACAAGGGGTGCACGTATTCTGAACTAAGTTGTTATGTTCCGAGAAACAACTAGCGGGGCATTGTGTGTCTTGGTTTTGTTATGGACTCAAGGGATTACTCGTCATCGTTTTGTAGGAACTAACTACTCCTTACAATAGTCATTGCTTGTGTTTATTTCCCGCATGTTTGTTGTTAAAGTGGTTGTTTTATTTAATCATTTCTGCTTTTTAGTACGAACTTACAAGGGAAAATGGTTTTCATAGTGATATTTACGGATGTCCAATAAGGAATCCAAAGGGGAAAATAGTTTACAAAAAGAGAGTTTTTTAAAAGTTATTGTGGAATGCCTGACAATGATTCCACGGGGATAAAGTCTCATTTTGAATGTAGTTGTTCGATCGACAAGATCCTAATATATTTATCTTTATGGGGAGGTAAATATACAATAAAGTGAGTCAAGCCGAAGTTTAAATGAAACGGAATACCAGGTGAGGGTTCTAAGAGGACTTTTAAAAGTTTTTCCCAAATAATGTTTTGTATAATGATAATAAGGTTCTAAGAGGGTTCTAAGCCGAAGTCTGTTCATTGATTACGTCGTACCTGTATCTATGTACGGGCCGTAGAGGTCTCTGTGATACGTATAAGGTTTAAATGCTACCTGCCAAACACCCATTTACGGGCCATTATGGCCTATACAGGATGTAGAAGTTTGTTTTTTAGAAGACATTAAATGAACTGACCCTCTCTACGGGGGGTCATAAAGGGCTTTACGGCCCATAGAGGGTTGTGCAAACTTAATGTATGTGCTTATGCAAATAACATGCTCCTTAATAAAACTATCGTACGAAACATGTTAGAAAAACCTATTTTGTACCAATACGAATCCGCAACTTGAACCAAAATTCAAGTTCTAGATTTTGACTGGTTTATCGGCAAAATAACAAAATTAAAACGGCATAATAACACTAAGACAATGTAGGATCAATGACATAATAAAACTTAGATTAAATTATAATCTGGACGGATTTTCAAGGTTTTTCGTGGGATATATAGATTTCAGGTATTACAATCCTTTGAAGTTATTTTTCCAATTTGCGTTTACAATTTGGTCAGTTGTGTTTCCAGTTTTTTATGAACGTGTTTATCAACTCAACTCAAGAGTATTATCATCAATACACATATTGAAACCAAATATATATACTTTTTTTACAAAACTATAACCCTAAATCCATGATGAAGTTTAATCAATGTAACAAAAAAAAATTCAAAAGTCAAGAGAAAAAAAAGAGTATGTGGATAAAACCTTAACCTAGTCCAATATTCTCACCAAACCCACCAAACAAGTTCTCATCTAAACCGCATCATATTTGCTAGGAGACACGTTTGGGCCCCACCCATCATCCCATGTTTGTTGACTTGTGAGCTTCTAATCAACACAACACTACTATTATTCTAATTTTTATTTAATAAATAATAAGACTCTGAACCATTTAGTGCTGAATAATTTGGTATTTAGCACGTTTATTTTAGGTTCTGAATGGAATGGTTAAGGCTGAACCATCAAAACTTAGGATGTTGCTGAACTATTAAGCACTAAACTATGTTGAACCTTAATGAAGCTCTCTTACCAATATGGGACAAGAAAACTAACCATTAAGAGGTTCAATTTAATGATTCAACACTTAACCATTCAGACCTCTTAGTAATTCAGCACTTAATCAACCAAACAACCCCTTACTCTAAATTTATGTTATTGTTAATTGATTTGTTCTCTGCAGCATGTGCAGCATGTTAACATCTAATAAGGAAGGTAAAATGATGGTTAAAATTCTTTATTCAATAGTAGTATATAATGGAGTTAAATGTTTGAGACTGAAATGACAAGAAATAAAAACTACAAATAAAATTGGTCAAGGAGGAGTAAGCATTGGTACGCTCACGACTCGACGTTTTCAAATACCCCATTATTGGTTTATGTAACACCTTAACTAGTAACAGAAACATCAAGATATCACGTAGAAATGATTATTTATAAACACATGGTATTGATAAATTAAAATATTACTAAATAACAAATTACATTGTCATGCAAGAATTTGAAATACAATTGTCTCATTAACAAATCTAAGAATATGATACAAGAAATTATTTAAATAATGAAGTTTAAACCTTTTATTGTTTTGGGACTTCATTTTTTTTATTGTTTTGCCTTTTATTAGAAAAAGACTTTTAGATATAACATAATCAAAATAACAAAATTTTATTAATATATTTCTATGTAGATGTGATCTAGAAAAAAAGGTATAAGCATTCAATAAGGTCTTTCAAAAAAAAAAAAAAAGCATTCAATAAGGTAATGTTGTCATATTATATAAACATCAATTTTTTTTGTAACAGAAGTTACCGTGAGACCCTGAAAGCGTTACAAAATTGAACACTAAAAATACAAATCTGGTATCCTTTCCAAATTTAGCTACAAATTTACTATTTTCTTGTTACTAAAACAGACATAATAGGACGTTTAATTTTGAATTAAAAAAATCCTTATTAATATTTTTTCTATTTTAATTGTATTATCCTATTACTATTCTATATATATATATATTAAAGTAGAGGTGTTAGAAATAGTTAATTTCTAACCTTTTTTTTTTCTTTCTTTATTATGTTTTTTTTCGCGTTTTGACCACCAACTTTTTTATTAAGTTTTTCTTTTCCTATTTTGGCCACATTATCTTTTCCTTTCTTTAGGTGTTCTTTTTTTTCCCTCATTTTGGCCACCAACTTTTTGGTTAGCTTTTTCTCCCACGATTTTTATTTTCCACCGTTTTGGCCACCAACTATTTTGTTAAGTTTTTTTTCCCCTTTTTTCCCACATTTTATTTCTTTCTTTTTTACGTAGTGTCCGTCTACGTTCGTATAGTACTTTCGTCTCCGTTCGTCTGTAACACCCTTTTTGGTTAAGTTTTTTTTTCCCTTACTTTTGCCACATTTTATTTCTTTCTTTTTTACGTAGTGTCCGGCTGTCCGCCTACGTTCGTATAATACGTTCGTCTTCGTTCGTCTGTAACACCCGATCTTTAACCAAAGTTGCTCTACGTTCGTATGGTATTTTCGTCTACGTTCGTATAGCAATTTTTTATGCGGCGTTAGTCTACGTTCGTACAGTACGTTCGTCTCCATTCGTCAACGTAAGTTGTTTTAATTTTCTTTCCCAATTTGGACACCGACTTTTTGGTTAAGTTTTTTTTCCCATTTTCGCCACCAACTTTCGTTTACGTTCGTATAATACTTTCATCTACGTTCGTGTACGTTCGTATAATTCTGCCGTCTACGTTCACGTTCGTCTGCATTCGTATAGTACTTTCGCATACGTTCGTGTGCGTTCATATAGTTCTTTCGTCTACGTTCGCCTATGTTCGTATAGTTCTTTCCCCTACGTTCGATCTCCCATTGCGTAGATCATGACCAACGGCGCAACGCGCCATACTTCGAAAACAATAGTTTGTTTTATTATGGTATACATATACATATGCAATAAAAAACGAAACATAATTTCACAAAATCTATTCTCCTTCCTTGCCGTTGATTCAGCAAGATTGCTGCTGTTTAAAACACCCCCACTTTCTCTCTCCTCCGCAATTGTCGCTTTAATTTCCAAATTCACGAAAACAAAAAGTCTCTTTTAATGCTCTGAGCAGACACAAACATAACTCTTTAACACATTAACACACACACACATATATATAATACGTAATACCATTTGATAGGTTCCCGTGATCTACACAACTCTGTTCCAAAATCTAACCACCACCCAGTTCACTCCTACCTAAATTTTCTTCTGGGTTTCCATCATTTCAATCATTTTTCATCATTTTATTTTTCAATACTTCATAGCGTGTTATAAAAATATCGTGCTGATAAGGTGTTATAAAAATGGTAACAACCCGCTTCACTTCCGCTTAAATCTTCATCTGGGTTTCCATCACTTCAATCATTTCTCAAGATTTTGTAAGCCGTTACAAAATTTCGTGCCAATAACGTCTTATAAAAAATAGTAACAGCCCAGTTCATTTCCATCTAAATCTTGATCTGGGTTTCCATGATTTTATTTTTCAACATTTTTTAACGTGTTACAAAAAATCGTGCTGATAACGCGTTATAAACAAATGGGGTGTGTGACATCAAAACAAGCAGTGTCTGTGACTCCGGCAGCGGATCACTCGGGTGTGTTTCGAGACAATGCGGCGGGTGGTTCGGGTCGGGTTGGTGGTGATATGGGGGTGGAAATGGAGGGAAGAAGAGTAAGAGGAAGGGTAAGGATAAGAAGGAGTCAGCAGGGGTAGGGAGTGAGTTGGGTGAGTCGGGTAGAGCGAGTGACTCAGTGAGTTTTAGGTTGGGGAATTTGCATAAGTATGTGGAGGCGGAGCAGGTGGCGGCTGGGTGGCCGGCCTGGTTGAGTGCGGTCGCCGGTGAAGCTATTCAAGGCTGGGTCCCACTTAGAGCAGAATCCTTTGAGAAATTAGAAAAGGTTTGTTTTTTTTCTTTAATTTTACACACAATGTTTTTAAAATTAAGGCTACATCTGAATGGCTCGTAGTCTTTTAATGGTTAAGATGTAATTTAAAGTATGAATGGTTAAGAGATAACATCTTAATGGTTGCCTCTTAACCATTCAGACTTAAGGTTACCTCTTAACCATTCAGAGGTTATAAACCATTAAGTGGTAGCCTCTGAATGGTTATTAAGAGGCTACCAAACATTCGTCTTTTTTATATTAAAAAAGAAAAGGAGGTTGTCTTCTTCTTACTCTCCTGTGGCTATCAACATATATTTTTTTATGTGGGTGATATTATGTATTGAATGTTATTATCTGATTATGTTACTGATTTTGGTTCAATAGGTGGGACAAGGTACCTACAGCAGTGTTTTTCGAGCTCGTGAGCTCGAAACAGGGCGGATAGTCGCGTTAAAGAAGGTTCGTTTCGACAATTTTGAACCTGAGAGTGTACGATTTATGGCAAGAGAAATCGTGATTCTTCGTAGGCTTGATCATCCAAATGTTATGAAACTAGATGGAATTATAACCTCTAGATTATCATGTAGTATATATCTTGTTTTTGAATACATGGAACATGATATTTCGGGCCTGCTTTCTTGCCCCGACATTAAGTTTACAGAATCACAGGTTAGTCTGCTCAAATTCATCTGAATTTGTTCATAGTTTTAACTTTTAAGGATATTGGAGTCAAAATGGTTGACTTTTGTGATTTGAATCATGAAACAGATTAAATGTTACATGAAGCAGTTGTTATCTGGGCTTGAGCATTGTCATTCGCGTGGCGTAATGCATCGCGATATTAAAGGCGCAAATCTTTTAGTAAACAATGAAGGCGTTATGAAAATTGGGGATTTCGGGTTGGCGAATTTTTGTAATTTGGCTGGTGAAAGGAAACAACCGTTGACTAGTAGAGTTGTGACGTTATGGTACAGACCACCCGAACTTTTGTTGGGGTCGACGGATTATGAAGCTTCTGTGGATCTATGGAGTATTGGGTGTGTTTTTGCAGAGCTGCTTCTTGGTTCACCTATTTTACAAGGAAGAACAGAGGTATTATTCAGTCCCTTTGACTCTCATAAGTCAAACTAGTTATATTTCAACTTCAAAATAACTTCTATATGATGATTTTTAGCGAAAACCGTATGATGGATAGAGTAAGATATGTAACAATGGATCATCTGAAACAGATTTTATAGTTCAAAAAGCACTGTTTTTGACAATCAAGAAAGTCTATGTTGCATCCTGGAAAGCGGTTAAAAAGTCAAACTTACTACTTTTCTACTTCAAATTAGCTTCTAAAGTTTGATGTTTAGCGAAAACCACATGATAGAAAGAGTAAGATGTGTAACAAGAAATTGTAGAAAACCATACAGTTCAGCTTGTGTTTCCCTTGACTCTCAAGAAAGTCTACGTTGCATCTCGTAAATGTGAGCCATAAGTATTTTTGAGTCGATACTGATAAGAGTTATTGACAGGTAGAACAATTGCACAAAATTTTTAAGCTTTGTGGCTCACCACCGGATGACTATTGGAAAAAGTCAAAGCTTCCCCATGCCACATTATTTAAACCACAACATGCTTACGAGAGTTGTCTATGGGAGACTTTTAAAGACCTTCCAAAATGTGATGTGGAACTTATTGAAACCTTGCTGTCTGTGGAGCCATATAAGCGAGGGACCGCCTCTTCTGCTCTTGCGTCTGAGGTATCATTAAATAATATTGTCATGTTGTGGTTTTTTGACTTTGAAATCTACCAAATGATTCAAAACATATGCAATTTTTGTTAAGCTTTTGAAGAAAAGTTTGATAAGCATGTAAAGGTTACAAGAATCGGTAGAACTAGACGAACTGATGTTAAGAATGTTGAATAAAAGTATGCAAGAATTTTATAACTTTGAACAACACATAGATGATAGAGCTTCAGAACTCAGTTTTGCTCTGAGCTAGATTTAATGATTTTGCAACAATCTTTGCTATGCAACAACAGTATTTCAAGACGAAGCCGTATGCATGTGATCCATCAAGTTTACCAAAATACCCTCCAAACAAAGAGATCGATGCAAAGCATCGCGAAGACTCAAAAAGGTGCAACTTGAATTCGATTTGTGTGAAAATATGAATTTAGAAAATAACCATTTTCGTATTCAAACCAACTAATGGGAAAAATCATGTCTTTTATAGGAAAAAGCCCGTTGGGAGACCTCGTGGGCCGAAGTCTCAAGACGGCTAGCCAGAAAACAAAATGGCTTGACTAAATTGGCACCTGAAGAGGTCTGTGTTCTGTATCTACACAAACCTATGGTCTCTTGTTCATTTTCATAATTTTATCTAATCTTTTGATAAATTGAATATTATTTACAGAGATTACCTGGTCAAAGTCAAACAAGGCTTAAAGTCAACGGAAATAGTTTGGATATTAAGAAAGGAGGAGATATAATTTTGGGATTTGAGCTACGAAAGCCTTCTATAAACGCGACAGATGTTGGTTCACATACGAAACATGCATCTCAAGAAGACATTCCATATTCTGGGCCTTTACAAGTTCCGGGTTCAAGTGGGTTTGCATGGGCCAGAAGACGATTAGATGATTCTTTATCTGTAAGGTCACGCAGCCGGTCCAGTTCAAGAAGCCTAATTTCTGAACCTTCTGGCCCGTTACATTTGAAAAGCTATGAGTCCAAATGTAATGAAAATCTTGAGCGGACCAGTTCCAGAGGTCGGGAGTCAAATGGGCTGGTCATTAAGAACTGGAGCCAATTAGAGCGACCCGATTCATTTGATGCAGGGTCAGACGGTTTTGTCAAGAGAATGAATATGGTAAGTGATTAAATCCATTAATAATATATTTCCTCATTGGTATGAAATTTGATTGTTCTGAATGTTATTCTATAATAGATTTATCAAGATCAGGATGAGAAGGTTGAGTTTTCGGGACCATTGTTGTCTCAACCAAATCGAATCGATGAACTTCTGGAGAGACATGAACGACAGATTCGCCAAGCGGTTCGAAGATCATGGTTCCAAAGAGGTAAAAGCTTATTTACCATTTTTGACTTGTGTAGTCAACCATTGACTTTTTTTAATTTTCTTGTGTGTGCAGGGAAGAAAGTGGGCTAATGAAATAGAGATGTTTCTTGACATGGTTGACCATTTTGTCATAACAAGGTTTTTTGAAGGTCCAAATGTTGTGAAATTTGTAACATTTGGAGAATAATTAAGGGTCCAAATGTTGGTTAACCAATAGGATACAGGAGTTAAAGGGTTCATTGATCATGTGTCAATGGTCATGCATCTTCCTCCCCATCAATCATCCATTGTTGGTGGTCTTGAGTAATTATAGAGTTAAATTTATTTATATTTATTAGAGTTATGTTGGGTATTTAATATAGGTTCAAATTCAATATCTACCCTACCCATCTTTCCTCTATATAATACAATATATATAAAGGTTATTTAATACATAATGTTATTTATTTTTAAAGGATGGTGAGAGAATTAAAATTCATCGGATGGCACCAAAATACCTGTTTAGGGATGTAAACGAGCCAAGTTGGACGTGAGCTTGGGACCGAAGCTAAACGAACTAACTCGCGGCTAGAGCTTGGCTCATAATAATTCGAGCCAGCTCGTTTGTTTTATTTATTTATTTTAACTTTTCTTATTTTTCTTTTACATAAACATGAGATTTTAAAAGCAATAGAATAATATGGATAAACTGATGAGATTCAATAAACCATGGTCCAGAAGCTAGAAAAATGGCAAAGAACTAATTAAACCAATGGGCCAAAGAGACAACATAAATGATAAATCTGCAATCTAGGTTACAAATCTATGAATAGCACTTCTCTATTTAATAGGTGTCTTCTCTTCCAACGTTCATTGATTAAAATAAGTCTTGTTGAAGCTTAAAAATAAGTACCTAACATATTAAATCTAGTCCCAAATTATTATTTTCAATAGTGAGCCTCATCATCATCATCATACTCAGTTAATCCCGCCTATAGCAAAGCTAAGGTAGGGTCTGAGGAGGGTAAGATGTAGACAGCCTTACCTCTACCCCTAAGAATAGAGAGGCTGCTTCCAGTGAACCCCCGGCTCGATGTGGTTTGGTATCAAGCCTTGGACATAAGGCACAGAACACTTAACAATTGGGACAAACCCGATCAGTGCATGTACCCCTTTGTCTTTTGGCTATCAACACCACCACATGATGCATGATTAACCGTCCGTCGTTTTTAACGTTATTTTCACGAACTTAGTAAAATAACGTTAAAACTAGTGCAACTTTACTTTTGCCCCTCGAGGGCCACACATATATACATTATTTGGTCGGCAGGTAAAATCGTTTAACTTGAAAATACAGATTATATCTTTTGAAGCCCCAGTTGAATAATCGGTATTGGTCCATGAAAAATCCATCACTTTTACGAGGAAAGTGCCATGGTTTACACTGCTACGGTTGCATCGATTATCAATCTCAAGTTATGGGCCGGAGAAGCTAGACGCGTTGAAACGGGAATCACGTCAAAGTATCTTTTATAGCATAAACCTATGGGGAGATTATAGGGACCTAACTAAAAGGTTTATGTATCAAAATTTAAGTTTGCGGGTTTAGGTGGTTAGGGCCAAGAACAAGTTGGAATTGGTGTTTGGGCTTTGATTGGATTAGGCAATGTTGGTCGAGAACTAGCTAACTATATAATGTTTTTGTTTCATTAGTTATTAGGTTAGCTGTTCATTCTGTTAGAAAACTTACATTGTGATCGCCGCACGCCTTTCTAATATGAAGCTCACATGCATCAGAATCTCTATACTTGCTGCAGCAAAATATAAAAAGAAAACAAAATCATAGAAGTGAACCGGGCTTGTGGTTGACACAATTCCCTTAAACAGATTCTTCGTCTGTTCCCAGGGTACACCGGTTCGAAACAGTGACGATGGTGCACTGCCGGACTATCCCACTTGCCTGAAAAATAATCGATACTTGGTCGCTACTCTAGAGTTATGAGTGTTGCAAGAGTCTCTTAGTGAATATTTCTCATGTATATTCTTATGTGTATTCTCATATCACATATATGACACAAAAGTCTCTTATATACAAGAGTCAAAGGTGGATGAAGAGTCTAACATAATTAGACACTTAATTTGGTCTTTAAACCATAATCAAGTGTCATGAATAAATTAACTCTACTCAAGAGTTTCAATTCTCAACATGAAGAGTTATACACTTAATTTAGTCTTAAAACTACAATCAAGTGCCATAAATAATTTAACTCTACTAAAGAGTTTTTCTTCAATTCACCACATGAGGAGTTTTACCAATAATTATAATTTCACTAAATTATAATTTCATTAAACCTCCATTCACCTTCTAAAATTCCAACAATCCCCCACATGAATGGAGATTTATCAAAACATGCATATTTCGAACAAACCCCCATATGAATAGGAGACATTCTGAGAATCAACCTCATTTCGATTAAATTTCAACAGTTGAGTTTTGCATACGATAGGTAGGTGTGACCCTTTGAACCTTCGCTTATGAAACGCACTTAGCCCACTGGCTCTGAGTAGAACGCGATGTCTTTGAACTCGTCTGCCGTTTGTGTGGACGATAATACGCTTCACACAAGACTCTCCCTGACAATGTCAAGTCCTCATAGTTGTGTCCGTTATGGTCATGGACACGTGCCTGGTTCTGCGAGAGCTCTTAAGTATTGTGCCCTAACAATACCCTTCGAAGCAACCCCACTTCTCTCTCACATAGGTGATCTACTAGGACTAGTTAGCTCAATCAAATCATTAAAAGCCATAAGCTTAACCTCAACCTTGTCACTTTTTAGGAATGGACTAGGAAGCTTATTAAATTTATAGTAAGCTCCCTTTTACAAAACGTGGGGTTTCCACCAACTCTCCCCCACAGTGACCTTCGCCAGTTCATACAATTAGGTTGTCCTATTGAACTCAGATCTTGAGATCTCCAGTCAGCTGAGTTAGGTTTCCTTCGCATAAACTTAGCCTTTCATGGGCTTTAGTCCCATTCCCATTAACGACTTCTTAACTAACTCTCTGCTTAAGCCTTTTGTTTAGCGGATCCGCAATGTTATCCTTTGACTTCACGTAGTCAACAGTGATAACTTCTGTAGAGATTAGTTGTCGTACCGTATTATGCCTACGTCTTATATACCTGTTCTTACTGATACACATTGTGATATGAGCTCTGCCAATTACCGATTGACTATCACAGCGTATGCATTAGGCCAATGCCGGCTTCGGCCACCTAGGTATATCTTTAACAAATTGACGTAGCCATTTTGCCTATTCATCCTCTAAAGCGATGAATTTTGATTCCATCGTGGATCTAGCAATAATGATTTGCTTAGATGATTTCCATATTATCGCAACGCCTCCAAGTGTGAACAAATACCCACTCATTGCCTTGGAATCATCCGTGTTAGATATCCACTTCGCATCACAGTAACATTCAACAACTGCTGGATATCTTTCATATTGAAGCCCATATCTCGTATGTATCCTAATTACCAAAGCACCTGTGTCACGTAATTCCAATGAATTGAACTTAGGTTGCTCGTGTATCTACTTAGCTAGCTTGCTAAGTCTGGTGTGATGCAACTCGTCAGATACATCAGGCTGCCAATAATTCTTGAGTACTCTAATTGGTTAACAGGCTCACCTCGATTCTTAGCTAGACGTTGACTCGTGTCAATGAAAGTTCTAGCCACATTAGAGTCATTTCCATTGAACTTCTCAAGAATTTTGTCCACATAATAGGACTGACTTATAATAAGTCTGTTCTAGGTTTGTGTGATTTGCACTTCCCAAAATCACATCTGTTCATATCACCTTCTATTTTCAAATGCAAGTCACCTCCACACTTAAGTGTTATTGGATAACTACCAAACGGGTGATGAAAGTTTCTTCCTTTCATATGTAGTTTGAAAACTTCTCAAGTACCATTTTTACCTCCCTACGGATTGTTTCTTAAATGGCTCTTCCCCCCACATTGCTTGCATTTTGATTAAGTTTGAGTAATATCACTCATGATGACATTAGACACCCGTGATAAGATAGCGACTATCTATATCTTTGTGTTATTAAGGTCATCCATTATATTACTCAACCCATATTTTTCACATGAACCGTTTTCTTAGCTATATAAGTTCTCATATTCAGCTAAATAGTATCATAACCAATGAACTATTTATTCGGTCCTTTCGAGTCATCCTTTTTAATGAATTATATATTTGCTTTTACAAAATTCATTCTTATGTCGTCACATATGTTTGAATGTTCAAAGTTAATTTATTCTTCGTGGAGCATCTAAATTAACAAGTATTAGTCTAGCATGCTTTAGACTACGAATACTTAGCATGTGAACAGAAGATGTCTCATTCTGATTCTTCACAGCCTTAAGAGATAACTCATTATCTCTTCCTAACATTCACGTCTTAGTTTAGATACAAAATGAGATTTTGTTTACCATTCCAAAACCTTGGTTTAAAGAATGCTTCAAAACCATAATTAATTCCATTCATTAGGATCAAGACTCGTTTGCCTTTAATCTCCAAGGCTTCATCATTGACTCTTTAAGACTTAAACATAAGTCTTAATATAAGTCACTCTGATGAACATATTCATCATCAACAAGTCAATTAGATTGATACTCAACGACATGACATTCACATATCCCTAAGTGATATGTATATATTTTGTTGAACCTCTTTATTGGGTGACTCTTCCAAAATATATCACGAATCCTCCATATAGTTCAACCAACATTGATGGTTTGTAGAGACTCTACACGTCTATCAATATTCTAAGTCTTTTATAATAAATCTCACAATATTTATCAAAGACTTATAAATAATAACATATATTCCTGTCATATGTTATAGTCATCGGAAATACATTTGTTCAATTCTATGTTGATGCTCTCAACATTGGACGACATATCTCGTTTTCGTGTATTTAACCTCAATACACTTGCCACGTTGATCATGATTATCTCAATGGGGATGAATGAAAAGTTTTTCCTCTTAGTCTTTTAATTAGAGAATTAATTTTATAAATAAAGGCTCTAATAAATTTACATAAAAAGCTCTAATAAAGTGACATAAAAACCTTTAATTAGAAAACATGAAACTCTACCCAAGAGTTTACTCTTTATTCACCACATTAAGATTCCAATTAATAATTATAATTTACCAAATTATAATTTCAATATAATCCAAAATATATAACATATTACATATATATTTAAACGGATTTATATAAGGATATATAAACATCAAATCTCAAAGTGTTATTCTCTTCAACACTTTATCGTTCGACGAAATAATAGCAATTATATCGTCTCGTGGCATGTTTCGAGGTACTCGCTCAATACACTGTTCAAAACAACAAAGTTGTTTATATTTAACTACTCACAAGTACTCAAACAAGTAAATATGTCCAAAACAACATCAAGTTGTTTTACACTAAATAGTCTCTCTAGACTATTAAATGGTTCAAGTCATCATACTTTTCATACAAGTATCAAACCATATATAATTTGCAAAAGACATGTTTATTCATACAAAACATTTCTACTTTTACAAGTATTTTCCATAAACTATACATATTTATGTTTTGATTACACATCAAAACCATAAACTCTATATAGTTTTATTATTTAAACCATTCCTAACTCACTTGTTAGAGTATATGGTTTTCATGATTAACCGTTTCTAGTTCGCTCATTAGAAACTATACGTGTACCATATAAACATATACGGTTTCAAAATTAATCATTTCTAACATACTTGTTAGACTGTAAACGATTACACGTTTCATCATATATAGTTTGGTTATATCAAATAAACCATTTTTCTAACACACCCGTTAGAAATAAACGATTACCAAAATCATTTTAAAGGTCATTGGTTTATATTTTCAATCGTTTCTAACCTGCTTGTTAGAGATACACGATTATGACAATCGTTTTAGAACTTGTTGGTTTATATAAAATAAACCATTTCTAACACCCTCGTTAGAAAATTAGACCATCTATATAAATGGTATTAACTTTGGATTTTCCAAAATATGCCCATTTCAAACTCACTCGTTAGAAACCGTCAAATTAACCAAACCGGTTTAATGTTGGAAAAGGTTGAAACACCCAATTCTCCATAAATCCATGAGTTGAAACACTCCATTAAAACATTTAAGAATATTTGACCCAACTTAATGGTATTCTTATTATTTTTAAGTTTCAACTTTGGAGTTTTAATTAGTATTCTTACTAAAACCTTCAATAAATCAAAATAAGTTTATAACTTTTTTATTTTCATAAAATTTTCAAAGCACAAATTTCCAACACTTTTGTGTATTTTGTACAATAATCTTTTCTAACACACTTGTTAGAAAATATAAACATCTTATTATGTCTTTACAAAATCCTCAATTTCTAACATGCCCTTTAGAGAAATCAATATATAAGTTTACAAATTAAACTTATGATTTTGTAAATAATAATTTCTAATACGCATATTAGAAATGTTTCATGACACGTTATTCTTTCAACGTCGTCGTTTCTAACATGCTTGTTAGAAATACAT
Organism: Ambrosia x helenae; assembly: GCA_030844895.1. Lineage (NCBI taxonomy): Eukaryota > Viridiplantae > Streptophyta > Magnoliopsida > Asterales > Asteraceae > Ambrosia > Ambrosia x helenae. Next base: position 92,148 of record JAUTDX010000793.1, read on the forward strand.
GTTTCAAAACCATATATTTCGAAACCTTTTAATTTCCAATACTCTTATTGGAAAATGTATACATTTCAAATACCTTAAGATTATCTCTCTAATACACTTACTAGAAAGAAAACGTTATCAAACGTTTTACATGGGTTTACAAATGTTATGTCTTTTCTAATACTTTCATTAGAAATTCAATATTTCAAAAACAATGTTTAAATACATATTAGAAATGTTAATAGTCCGGTTTATCTAAACACAACTCAAAACCCATGAATCCGAAAATTAAATCAAAAAATCATTTTGTCAAACAAACTTTCGGATTAAAGATTGCATTCTCATCATGAATGTAATCCAATTCGATGTACCAAAAGAAAACATGTACAAACTTTCGCGAACTCAAATTCCTTAGGAAGAACACGAAAGTTTGTTCACTAATATGTTTAAGTTTGTTAGAAAACTTACATTGTGATCGCCGCACGCCTTTCTAATATCAAGCTCACATGCATCAGAATCTCTATACTTGCTGCAGCAAAATATAAAAAGAAAACAAAATCATAGAAGTGAACCGGGCTTGTGGTTGACACAATTCCCTTAAACAGATTCTTCGTCTGTTCCCAGGGTACACCGGTTCGAAACAGCGACGATGGTGCACTGCCGGACTATCCCACTTGCCTGAAAAATAATCGATACTTGGTTGCTACTCTAGAGTTATGAGTGTTGCAAGAGTCTCTTAGTGAATATTTCTCATGTATATTCTTATGTGTATTCTCATATCACATATATGACACAAAAGTCTCTTATATACAAGAGTCAAAGGTGGATGAAGAGTCTAACATAATTAGACACTTAATTTGGTCTTTAAACCATAATCAAGTGTCATGAATAAATTAACTCTACTCAAGAGTTTCAATTCTCAACATGAAGAGTTATACACTTAATTTAGTCTTAAAACTACAATCAAGTGCCATAAATAATTTAACTCTACTAAAGAGTTTTTCTTCAATTCACCACATGAGGAGTTTTACCAATAATTATAATTTCACTAAATTATAATTTCATTAAACCTCCATTCACCTTCTAAAATTCCAACACATTCTCTATTCTGTCACGTATTACGATTACAAGTGTTCTAATACAAATCGTATGCATTGAAGTGTTGTTGCATGTGTTCTTAAATCATCTTAAACTATAGACTACGCCTATTGTTCAAGTTATTTTGATATCATACTGTGAATATTGGATTTGGGACCATGCACAATGATACAAAAAGATTGTTGAAAGTATATGAAATATGTATTGAAGCTTATTTAACATGTAGTTATATGACGAGGTATGATTTGGTTTAGCCCGCTTAACACTTAATAAAACTCAGTTGCCACTTAGGTTATAGCCTAGTGGTAGAGAAAAAATCATCTCTTAGGTGAGATTGGGAGTTCAACTTCAAGGGTGTGCAAAAAAAGGAGTAAAAAAATAGGGTGAAAGAAATTAGCCGTTAAAAAAATTATAAAACTCAGTTAGGTAATAACCGACATATGTGATTAGGGAATACATATATTACCAAATAACATAATCTCCACATTTAATGGGAAGATTCTCATTGATTGTAACATCTCATAATTTACGATAAAAAATCCCAATACAACTACAATTTCTAGGGCAAACCCTACTCCACCAAACACTGTAAATAGATGAGTAGTGACAAGTACAACTCCATCCCTGTCCAGTCCTAACAGTGTTTGTTTTATAGACATTTAGATTTTAGATTCATAGTTGTTCTGATAACAAAGTTCATATGTTACATCCGGGTACATACCGAATGTTCTTCAGGGAGGGCTGCCAGTTAATACCCGGAAGGTAAGCATTGGAAGGCATTTCACCGGACCCGGATGAAGATGCTTCCCCAGCCGTACTACCGGTGCGAATACCACCGGGGAACTTGATAGGATGCTGTTGAACATCTCTGAGGAGCTGCGAGAAACTCTGGCTAGGTACACCGGTGGTGGTTGTTACAGATGTCCCCGCTGAAGTAAACACGGGCTTCAGGGAATTTTGATAGACATAGAGGGCATTGAGATGGGAATTTTCATCGAGGAACTCACTTTTGCCGCGGAAATATTTGGCTCAGATGACTAGGCAGTAACAGGCACAACACTTGCCGGGACAGTTGTAATGACCGCCTCGGCTTGAGTAGTGCCCGCCGTTGATTGAGTGACCAGGTTGAATTCCCCGGAGCCGCTATCCTTTACAGGGGACAGATCCTTCACAGACGCCTCTTGTGAGCCATCTTCTTCGGTGGTCTTCGGCTAAGCTGGAATGTTTTCCATCCCAATTCATTCACCTGCTTACAGCAATCCCACGCGTAAAATAAATAAACAAATACCAGTGGTACACCAATTAGCAGCATGGATAGAAATATTTACCTAGGTTTTCTCCTTCAACTCAAGCATTTGTCTCCTCTTGGCCAATAGCACTTCTACCTCAGGAGAAGCAATAGCTTTCCCTTTTTTTGATTTTTCTTTCTTCATCTCCACAGCCACATCCTCTTGAGGCATGGCAACGTTCAGCGGATCAACATCAATAGGATCAGCGGTATTTTCCCTTTGAATGGACGAAGAAGACTCCACCACATCCACTGGCACGGCTACAGAAGTACCCTGACCACCAGCTGGAGCAACCGGAGCAGGGAGTAGGAAGTTGGCGATTGTCTGACTAAGTACATCAAGTTAATCCGACTCGAGTGGACGGTCACGTTCTATCAAGTGGGAGGCAGCCTCGGGATCCAGAACATCAAAATACTGCCATTGCCCCTGATCCTCACGCCAATATTCCGGAAACACTGTTTCATCCACACATATACGACTCATACCCACAGCAACCAATGCCTATTCCGGTATGTGAGTACACTCCGTAGGATTATTAGTCAAAGCCAGGTACAAAGGATCCTTCTCGTAAACGGCAGCCGCCGGGCACTCATCTGCGAGTTTGGCCTTCGTCTCCGGGTACCTGACAGGTGCCTTTACCGGAAGAACACGATCATCAATATAGAAGAATTTCTTTCTCCAATCTTTGTCCCGGACGCTTTGGGGAAAGTTATCTATGCAAAACAAGGCACCGAGGCGACGATCAAATGTAAAATATTATCCTTTGAACTTCAGCATGTACAAGGTATGAAAAATCTCAAACGTGGGGTCATACCAAGCCCTAGGGCACAAAACTCAAAGTGGCGAATCTTTATCAAACCCAGCGGGTGTAGCTAAGAAATGTTTACCTTGTAATACGACAACAGGTCGAAGATGAAATTCGTCACCAACGAGCGAAAGTGTGAAAAGGTAAAAAAACTCTCCATACAGAGTCAGCTTTCCCTCTTTTAAGGGAAAGGCTACGTCTTCCTTACCAGGGAGCACTGGACCCCATTCCAGGGGAATATGGTAATCACTAAGGAAGGATTTGAGTGCCGTTAACGACCAGCTACAGTGAATCTTGGCAACACTCATGACTGTGCGCGACGAGCTAGCTTTGGGTGCCATTTTAGGTAAGACGAAAGAACGGATGAAAGTAGACTCGGTATATTTGGTTTGATTCTCTACCAACGAGGCATACTTTTATAGGCAACCCAAAGGAGGTGTTTCAAAATTCAAAATGAACTGCCAACAGTCACCACTCTTGTCAATCAGACCGTTCAAGAACGGCTGATGTGACACTAGTGATAATGTCATGGCACGTGCATAGGTCATGCGGAACCAATCCCAATTTGGATTTAAAAAGTGATTCTTTTTCACCATTATTTCCTTTTTTCCGTACTTATAATTTATATATTTTTTTAGAGTCTAGTAGTATTCACATGTTCTTATCACTAGACTGGGGGACATGACCAGGTGGTCCCCAGTCAAGCTAGATCGGCCCACACCAAAATACACATAACAAACTTGGCCCAATCAGTTTAAGCTCAATAAACTCGGCCCGACCAGTTTAAATGATAATATTAGGCAGTTAACAAGCCAATGGATTGAGGAAAACAACCGAACAGATCTTTACAGGTGATGATAACTGTTGGAAAACAACCGAACAGATCTTTACAGGTGATGATAACTGATAACAGTTATCTCCTTCTATTCCGGGAGAATGATGACAAGGAAACGACTCCGCGTAGATATCTGTAAACAGGAGATCTCATTTATAAAAAGGAGGTCCCAGGTAAAACGTAGGACTCACTTGAACTCTCAATATACTCTTATAATACCCACTTCTTAAAGCGATACTTATTCTCACGCCGGAGGGTGGTCACAGGAAAACACCCAATCCTGTGACGAGTCCTAACGGTGGTCTGTTTTGCAATTGACTAATCCTGTTCGTTTGGAGAAGTTGGAAGGGATATCTCTCTGTTTCATCCAGAAGACTTGGCCCCCAAAGGTATTTGTTTCTTCGCATAGTTTAACTTTATGATTTAGATTTAGGTGTTGTTTGTTTTTTCTGAATGAAAAGGTCTGCAGTCTGTGGACCACATCTGCAGACATCTGCAGAGAAGAGGTGGACCAAAGGTCTGCAGTTTGCAAGAAGAAGACTGTTTGTTTGTTAACGTCTGTAGGCTGCTGAAATAAACTAAAATTAAAAAAAAATGATTTTTTATAGCAGTCTAGTGGTAGACGGTGGTGGTGGTGGACGGTGGTGGTGGGTGGTGGCTAGTGGTGGTGGACGGTGATGGTGGGTGGTAGTGGTGGATCGTGGTGGTGGGTGGTGGTGGATGGTGATGGTGGTGGACCGTGGTGGTGATAGTGGTGGGTGGTAGTGGTGGACCGTGCATGCTGGTGGTGGACGGTGGTGGTGGAGAAGAGAAGAAGGCCTTGGAACAAGTCTGCACTAAAAAGAGGTCAGGAAGACCTTTTTGAGTGAAAGGTCTTCCAAAAAACAAACAATTTACAGACCTCAAATGTCTGGGCGCGTCTACGCAACACAGACAAAAGAGGTCAGAAGTACTTCTAAGCAAAAAACAAACAGCCCCTTAGAGTTTTATTTAATGGTTTAACGAGCCGGTTTCAACTAGGACTGTCCAAAAAGCTCGTGGCTCGGAGCTCGCTCGAAGCTCGCTTAGATTTAGCTCGAAAAAAGCTCGCTCGATATGGCTCGGTTTGAAACTGAGCCGAGCCGGCTCGGATCGGTTAGAAAGTGAGCCTAGCTCGGCTTGGTTCGTAACGAGCTGAGTTGGCTCGGTTTGGCTCGAATAATTCTAATTTTTAATATATATTTTTTATATACATATTATATACTATAAAAATATTAAAAAAAGATGGGGAATATGTTACATATTTAATATTTGGTAACAGAAGCATGGAGATTCTGTGCTTGGGATTGAAGTTATAGTTAATCAAGTTATTTAAATAAACTCAATACTGCTTTTGATACAAGTACTCAAGTTAATTCGTATGTTGATAAACTTATAATGTATTCCGTTGAAATTTGAGACTTATTTTGTATTTGTTTGAACTTGATTTTAGCTTGCAATATATAAGGTTGAACTTATTTTAAATGTGTTTATTTTTAACTACTGAATAATATTTTAGAATATTGAATTTTGAAAGCCATTTTTCTTTTTTCTTTTTAAATCCGAGCCAAACTAAACCGAGCCGAGTCAGCTCGGTTTAAAACCAAGCCGAGCTCGAGTTTGATTTTCAGCTCGGTTTCAAATCCGATACAAGCTGAGCCGGCTCGGTACCTGACTCGACTCGGTTCGACTCATGAACAGCCCTAGTTTCAACACCAATAAAAAGAGTTCAATCAAAGCGCATTTTACCTAGTTTTGATTAAAACAAAAACCATTTTTTCTATTGTTTAACAAAAATGAAAATTATTAGGGAAATTTCCCACCATCAAAAACCCTGTTAAATCCTGTCACAATGGTTCAAAAAAAAACCCTGTTAAATCCTGTCACCACTCAACATCACCGGCGACCAACACATACATGACAATGTTTCTCCCGGCGACTTGCACACATCGGAAAACGACAACCGTCCATCTTCTCTTCCATCTCTTCTTATCCTCCTGTCCTAACCCTAATCCAACACAACTATACAAACGCCGTCAGTCAACAATCAAGAGCCTTCGTCTCAGAGATGCGTAAAGCAGCCTTCGAAGACCGCGTTCGTAGACTCATCCGCAACGACATTCAATACGAACTCGATCAGTCTCCCCTTACTCAGGTTTATTCCTGACCTGTTTAATAATAATAATAATAATAATAATTAAAAATAAACTTTGTAATTTTATATAACTAAAATTAGGAGACTAGACTCGTATCATTTCTCATTCTTAGTATATAATACGTAATAGTTAAACGAGTCTATTACGTTTGATACTTGTGTTAATTGGTTCATCTCTAGGGACTGTTGTTTAACATGATAAGACCTGTTTTGTTGGCCTTACAAAAAGTTAGGTTTTTAACTTCATGTATGCTCTGAATTGATCTGTTATTTAGCTTTTCATCAGCTGCATGTTAAATAGTAATTCTGTTACGCAATTGTTTGTAATCTGATGTAGGTCTTCAACAATGTTGCATACGCGCAGAAATTTGTGTGTTTGTTAACTATTTTGTGTGTGTCTTTAGGTATTTATTGGAATTGTGGTGTAGTTTATTGATTTGAGGTGTATATTTAATTTAACATGTTGTGATGTGTTGATCATGGAAGTAGTAGTAGTTGTTGTTTTCTTTCACTGTTAATAGCAGCAAAGCACATAGAATGTATACTGTTAAAGCGAGAATCCGTCATGTCTCGATTCTGGATTACTGAAACTAGAGGATCGCAGACGAGCTAATTCCCTGTAAAACAGTGCACCATTAGCTTGTCACAGCCAGAGGGGATTTCTCCCTTAGCCTAACTTGGTTATAAAAAGCGCGCTTGAGGCGCACATTGTGGTGCAGGCTTATGCTTCTGACCCGTTGAGGCATCCAGTGTAGAAAAACGCGCATTTGAGGTTCAAAACGCACACAGAAAAGCAGCACGAGACGCGCTCTTGAGTTAGGGACTTTTTTACAGTGAAGGTTTTGTGCATCGGGATGTTTCTCATATAGCTTTTTAGGTTGCACGTGTATCTTAGTTATGGTTATGGGTATGTTTGGCAGGGAGCTTTTAAGAGCTTCTAGCTTCAAGCTTTTAAGAAAAAGCTCCTACTCAATAAAAAGTCTTGTTTGGTTGGAGCTTGAAGTTTTTAGGTTAGGAGAAAAAGCTCCATATTGGAAAGTGTTTAAAAAAAGCTACAAGCTTTTAGTATTTAAAATTAGTTAAATAAACTTCCAAGATAACATTTTATTTCTGGATTATATTTAGTTATGTCCATTTTGGTCCTTTTGTACATTTTATTAAAAGCTCTAGCTATTCTGCCAAACACCTAAATATATCTAAAAAGCTACAGCTACAAGCTAGTTTTGCCATACATACCCTATATATTAAATCATATATAAAGCTTAATTATAGATATGTTTTGGGTAGGTGACTAGGTGATGCTAAAAATATTTTAGGAATATTAAAATAATTATATAAATAAACAGCACCCCACATACGAAAGACGGTGCGCTTTTGTGCTTTTATTTTTATGACTCGGATCGGAAGCATATTGCCTCGATGCTCCTTACGCCTTTTAAAACCAAGGTGAACAACCTCTGGCATAGAGTAAGTATATGTTTGAGAGAGAGTGATACTGTAGGTAAAAGTAGCGTGCACATTATACCGCTTTATGGGATACGACGTGCCTCTCGGATGCGTGGAATAACTGCCTTTTTGTAGCAGGTAACTGCCACCCCACGTTGGTAATGGGGTCTATTTGGTCACGTGTCCCACATTCTCATCATGCCCATGGGCTGGTGTATGGTGAGTCAGATCCGGACATGGTATTATTTGGGACCATATCCTTCACACGCACACACATAGCATTTGTAATGTAAGGGGCATGCTTGATTTTAAACTGATTGTGCATTTGTTGTTTTGTTACTTATTATTGCCGAGCAGACTACTATGGTATATATAATATATCGAAATGGATCTTTTATATGTATCTTTCAAATGATTATGAACATATTGAAATGTAAATTCATATATACTCACCAGTAAAAATACTTTTGTAGCTTGTTCCAAAGTTCAAATATTTTTCCGTTGATGAGAGATCTGGAGAACAGTGGATAAGATTGAATAGGAAATTTGGTGACAACGAAGAGATAAAATTAGAGGTAACCATGTTCCAAGTTTCTGCTCCTCCTGCGAAAGACGGTTCTGTTACCACGGCTAATGATCTGGAGCTTTATATATCAATGGTGATTGATGTCTTTAAGGATGAAGATAGTGGTATTTTGGAATTTGTTTGCAATGTTTGGCCCGACAGTATAGAGATTGACAAGGTTTTTATGCGTGACCAAGATGGAATGACTGGTAAACCGTATCTGGGTCCTCCATTTAAGTAAGTTCTGTTTCTTTATTTACTTGTTAGTAATTCGTGTGGTGTCTACTTCCGATTCTTGAAAATTATGTCGAGAATTGTAGGGATTTGGTTTCACCCCCATGTCATTTGATTCAGATGGGGATTATATCATCTTAGGTAAGAATATTACAGAATGGGAATATATAGCAAATTTGTTGTTCAGATCTTATTTTTCTACCATATAAGGGAAGTAGGAAACAGCCTAAGACGCCTTTTTGGTTTGAGGAACCCTTTTATAGAGTTTTGAACTTGTTAAAAGAGTTGGAATTTGAACGATGTGGATTTGGAATTGAAATTAGCCAAAGGATTGGAATTATGAGGTAATTGGAATCCACCAATGGAATTCGATATTATGGTACATTTGGTTGACAAAAATAGTAATGAAGGAATTGGAATATAGATCACGAGCGACTTGGCTCCTTTACACCCCTAGATTTAATAATTTTTAATAATTTCATGATTCTAAACATGGTTTTATATGGCTTGTTTTCAGTGACTTAGACGATGAACTGCAGACTTCACTGTATGATTTCTTGGAGACGAGAGGGATCGATGATGAACTTGCTGTCTTCTTGCATAAATGTATGGTTCACAAAAACAAAAATGAATATATTCGTTGGATGGGAAGCGTCGAGTCGTTTGTAGCCCGGAAGAAGTAAAACCAAAACTCGATTTGTTTTCCGCAGCTGCTATAAAGGCGAAATTCAAAGAAAATAACTAATTCTTTTTTTTTTTTGTTAAATTTTCATTTTGGATGTGAGGGTTAAATGGTGGTTAGGTTTTGGCTTTTGTTCAAGCGTAACGGCACTCATTCAGGTTCGTGTTAATTACATCTTCTGAACAATATTGGCTAGCCAGGATTAATGACCGTCACTATAATGTCTTGTATTAGTTTTTTGTTTGGTGGTTTAAGATGTTTGAATTGCATAGATAGTTAACCTATAACTAGCATTTGTGCCTCGGGTTTGCGTATTTTGTTAACCATACGGATTGGCCTGGTTATTCGCCGGGTGTCAAATACGATCGACTTATGAACATGGTGCAAGGAAAAATACTGTGGTGGTGGGAACAGTTATGTCACATACTGCAATACTCACTGTTCCACCACATAAAACATTGTTATTGGTTAAGTCATAATATATTAATTAGTAGTTTAATAACATTAGCCACATAAACAGATCATGGGTACAAAGAAACCAAAGTCACAGAACTATTAACCATATCGTAATATAATCTATAAGCTTTAAGCTTCAAAAGCCTTAGCACGCTCTAAAGCTTCCTCGAAATAAGGCAAGTCTTTAACTTTGATAAAGACGTATGCTTCCACCCCGCTACCTTCAGCGTCATCGATCAAATACGCCGTATGAGCAAGCGTGTGATACCGGGGGCTGCCCAAATCGGTTTGCCAAAACCAAAGTCAACTTCATAAAAAGGAAACTTACACCAACTAGTTGCGAAGACAAAATTTGTAGATTCAATAATATTGGTAATGCTTGACATTAATAAATTCGAAACCATCGCTTGCCCTTCTTCGCTATCGTGGTGCCCCTTTGAGAAGTTAGTTTTGATTTTCTTGACAGAATCACTTAAACAATCTACTAGTTCTTCGGTTTTGTCAAGAGTCCCACATTTTGTGGTAAATAACCCACAAAGATTCCCACAAGAAGTTTTTGGTATGAAGGATTGCCATTTTTTCCCTCAAGTTTACTGGCTGAATGAGCATGGACTCTCTGGGATTATTATGCATTTCTGGATCAACACTCATGAAAGTTTTCCAAATTATTGCCATCACCAATTGGACCTTTGACCATTGACTGTTGCTATTTGTTCCCTTTGCTTTCATCCTTAATATTTCACTCCCACTGAATGAAAGTTTCTTTTTTGTATACTCCTTTAACATCTCATCATCGATAGGTGTCAATGGAAGCGAAAGCGAATTTAAACCACTAGCAGGAAACAATATAGATGAATTGAAACCGGACCCTTTAAGATTAATCTCATTTTGTTCAGTATTCGTACTAGCCCATTCGTTTATGAGCGTGCTTAGAGTGGAAGCATCAACAATCTTGTGTGCGGCACTAACACCAATTGCTACACCTCCACATTCGAAGGTGGTTACTTGAGTTGCAAGTAACGGCCCACTTGGTTGATGAGCAGCCCCTATCTTGGATGGAAACAATTCTTCAATGAACTTAACATTTTCTTCAGAGACAAGAAAGTCTTGAAGTTTGATATTAACTTTGGCGTGTATGAACTCAGCACCTTCGTCGTTGCAAATGACACAACGAGTTTCTTCATCATATCTACCCGCAAGAGGGTAGAGTCGCGTTAAGGTTTTTCCAAGCGAGTTTTCAAGCCGGGCGACAAAGTTTTGGCTGTGATTGCGATTAAGGGTAAAGAATAAAACAACACCAAAATCAATGTCAGGAGCACACTCATCGATGAAGCCTAACTTGTAGTGAGAGAGCGTTGAAGAGTTTGAACAAAGGGTTTTACAAGTTTGCTTGATTGTTTTTCAATCTTCATCAATCATCTGCATCGCCATTAATTTAGCAAATGACTTTTGCATATGCCCTTACGATAAAAATAATGAGGATTTGTCATGATTCATTCATTTATAAATAATTCTAGTCAATTTTTTCGACTAACAAAAATGCATATTGTCCAACGTGACAAAATATTTCGTTATCATCCAGACCAATTTAGTTAAATAATCATTCATCTAACAAAAATTATATGACACCTAGAAGGGAGCTGGTTTGTTTTGTATAATAAACCTTTTTATAAGCTTGAACTAGCTTATATCCCGGAAGTATTATGGGATAGACAGTTTTTAGTTAAAATATTAGAATTTAGGATGTCAATGTATGCATTTTTATGTCCAATGTATGCACTTTCTACACCTACTGTCAACCCTCAACAACCAACAAACTACAAAAACTTCTAATTCAAACCATTATGAACCAAACCTGAATTTACCAATTTCCAATAGTCATTTACATATAGTTATTTAACATCAATACAGCTAAATTCAAACTTATTGCTAGCAAAGATCTACTCAAAGTCTCAAAGTATATAAACATAATCACATTTCTTCAATCCCTCACACTCAATTACTACATTTCCATAATATTCTAATCAATAATAACTCATGTTTCATAACCTAAAACCTAATTACTAATCAACTAAACAATAACTTAAGTAAGCTGCAACTATTCAAAACTCATCCCATCTCTCACATCCTAGTGACTCCTATAATTCCTAACCTAATCAATTAAACAATCACTTAAGTTCAAAGTTACAACCATTGAAAAACTTACCACATCTCTGTAATATCTCACACGAACCATCTTGAATGATTCCAGTAACACAAATTGAAGATCTAACAGCAATGCATTCCTATTAAACAGTAAATTAAAACTAAAAACAACAGATAGAGAGATATCGATATTTATTAATCTGAGCGATGGCGCCATCGAAGAAGATAACGGAGGTATCGTACAGTCTTTCAACCGCATATTCTCTCGCTAGTTTCAAATGATCCTGTAATCCTTCAAGCGACGTAACAAAAACTTCAGGAATACAATACATTGTTTCTTTTGCCTTTAAAGACTATTATCTTTTCAGATCATAAAGTTAACTGAAAATAGATTTAAAAAACAGAATCCGAATGAAGAAATTAATAATAATAATCAATAATAAAAAGTAAAAAATGAAAGTGAAAGAAGAATAACCTGAAATTGCAATGAGAAAGAGGCTTTTGAGGGCGGATGTAGAATGGAGAACGTGGAGGGGAAGGTTTATTAATAGTGGAACCACTTACGAATAGCGAAGGGGATCTTACAAAAGGGAACAAAACATATAAAAGAAAAAGAACATTTATTGTTACCATCAGTTGGATAAGTGGTGGTGTGAACCGGTTTTGATTACATCATACATGGCATACACACTATTAAACATAACAATTATATGCATTCAAGTGTCTTATAAAAACCGACTCTTTCTTCTCACACAATCACTTTCACATCCCCTAAACAATCAACACAACAGTTGACAACTATTCATACGAATCCATATGAACAATTTCCGAAAGAATCTTAAACAAAGACTAACAATACCCTGAACATGAGTTCTCAAACAACAATCAACAAACTCGATCTGGGTCTTTTAATTCACAGTCCAAAAACAGCTTCAAGAAGAAGAAAAACCAAGTGTTTCTTGAATCTAATATTAAAATTAATGACAACTTGAAATCAATATAATTCTATACAAAAACAAATCTTTGAACCTGTCACAGAAAATCAACAACAATATTTTTCACCTACGAACGAATCAATAAACAAAAACAAAATCTTTGAACCTGTGATTTAGTGATAGGAGATGGAAGGCTGGTGGAGGAGAGGGAGAAGAGGAAGCGGCGGCGGCGATGGCAGGAGGAGGCGACAGCGGTGGAGCTAAGCTGATCCAGCAATTAAAGCTAAACATATAACAAAAGTGGATATACATCAATTATTTGTGATCAATTAAAAAAAAGAAAAAAAAAACATAGAATACTAATCGAAACATAGACTTTAAAAGAGAATATAAGGTTTAAGAGGATATGTACAATATGGGTTTATAAAAAGGACGCTTCAATGAGAGGAATGGAGAGGGGTGGTGGTGATGGCAGGAGTGGTGAAAGGAAAGGGAGGGCTTTTAGGGTTTGTGGGAGAAGCAGAGGTTATATATGATTTAAAGAAATATTTACTTTATTAAAAAAATAAAAAATTAAAAATCTCATAGTGCCACATGGCACATTCAAAAGGGGGGGGGGGGGGTTCAATATATGAATGATATGTCATCAACACCCATTTCCTTTATATATACTAGGTGAAATCCCGTGTGAAAACACAGGAAGACTAAATCCAACTAAAAGATGTTATAAACACGGAGAAATAAATCAACAGACGCATGGAAAGCTGTGTTGGGATAACAAAATATTAAAAAAAAAAACAGACAATTTTAATTTTCAACTGAGATTTCAGTACTCTATTTAAAAAACTAAATACAAAATACACGCAAACATAAAAGAAAGCTTCTAACAAACAAACCCTAGAGAATGATCTTCTTTGCCATTGTCATCAGAACAAAACACAAACAAAAGCAGTACGACCACAATAGTTCGTATCTAAACATCATCAACTTCGAAAACCGTAAGGTTTCTGAACAGGCTCTGGATGTTGTTTTATGGATTGATGTTTTTCTTTGATTGTAAAAATCTTCGAAAAACAACAATTCCAACTCCATTACCAACGGAATGTTGGTGATCCATTTTTCTTTGAGTGTAAGAATCTTTGAGAAGACTGGTGGAAGGGCATTTAATGTAATATCATTATGCATATGCGATGGAGAGTTGCAAAGTGAAAATAGTTGAACGAATATAAAGTTGGAAAATGACTATTGGGAATTCCGCCCCTTTTATAGAGTGAATAAACTAACTATCTGTAAACTTGCTTTTGAAATATAAGTTGCATTTCAAGTAAAATATAATGTTGGAACTTACTTTTCGGACCTTTTATAAAGTAAAAGACAAATGGAACACAAATATAATAAAATAATATTCTTAATAAACTAAATTCAAAATCATAATCATTAAGTTTGGAATTCGAGCATCTGTTGAGATAAAATAAGAATTTCTTTGACCCATTGTACAGTTTTGAAAGATATCATCATTTTGTTGTATAACAACTGTTGACTTGTCAACAGATGTTCTCACACAAGGTCTAAATGTTTAAAGTATCCTCATTTTATTATATGTCCTGTTTTACCACATCTGTTGAGTTGTTACCAAAATTTGTCAAACATCTGTTGAGTTGTTTTAAAACGGAGTTTCAAGGTCGTAAATTATTACTTGCCAGTGGCGATAGCTAAATGTCTATGAGACCCACTGTAGAAATGAAGAATCTAGATTATTTTATTTACAAAATCGGCGCTTATTTATTGTGTATAGTAGTTATTTTTACTATTAAATAACTAAAAAATGTTACCATTAATTTACATTTTGAAATTTTTTATTTTAACCAAACAATAAAAAGTATTTAATTTTACAAAAATTACTCAAAACAAAACTTACAAAAAATATCATTTTTCCTATAAATATTACTTTTAACTATACTCTTTTAACCAATATCTGTTAACTTACCAACAAATTTGTCAAACGACTGTTATAGGATTCAAACTTAGTATTGCTATTACATAATTTCAATGAAATATCCGAGTTAAGAAAACTACATGCAAAATTGAAGACTTGTAAAAGAACAAATCCAAATAACTCTAAAAAACTGCTTTAATGAAAAGTAACATATTTACAATATCCGATTTAACAAGCTACATACAAAGTAGAACCAAACATAAAAGAAGTCTTCTAACAAACAAACCCTACAGAATGACCTTCTTTAGCATTGTGATCGGAACAAAAACACAAACAAACGAAGTATGGTATTCAAGTTCTACCGCACTTGCATTAAATATGATCACAACTTACATCGACAACCCTTTGTAGCTAAACATAATCAAGTTCAAAAACCCAACCTAAATTTTCTAAACAGGCTCTAAATGTAGTAATAATAGATTGATGTTTTTCTTTGATTGTAAGAATCTTCGCAAAACACCAATTCCAAATTCATTACCAACAAATTGTTGGTAATCCCATTTGCTTTGAGTGTAAAAATCTTTGAGAAGACTGGTGGAAGGACATTTGAACGTAATATCATTATCCTATGGGATTGAGAGTTTAAAGGTGAAAATAGTTCAAGGGATAAAAACTTGTAAAATGACTATTAGGATTTCCTCACATTTTATAGAGTGAATAAACAATCTATCTATAAAGTTGATTTTCAAGTAGAAGTTGCATTTCAAGTAAATATATAAAGTTAGAAACTCACTTTTGGGGCCTTTTATAGAGTGAAAGACAATTCGAACCAGTGTTGTAGAACTCGCTAGGCGCTAGTTGGCCGGTGGGGTTCCGACTAGGGATTAATCAGGATTAATCGGGATTTGATTTTTATATATATTTTTCCAAATTTACACATATATAATGCTAATTTTATACCTTATATGTATACATTTATAGGTTTATGAGCCAAATATAAACTAGTGAATATGGAACGGGGTTAAATATTAAAATACTTAAACTTAAATAATCCTAATCACCTCCATCGTTCACCATATTCTGTTTTTTCCTCCCCATTCCTTCTTTCATCGTAAGGAACCATCATACGCAACTAGGGTTCATGGAGTTTCATCGATTTTGCTTCTAAATCACAGATTATCATCCAATTTTGAGGTAAGAACTTGTTTTATTTGCTCGATTCGCTCCTGTTTTAAACCCGTTTGAATTCATTTTTTTCTACCAAATTTTGAGTTCTTTTAAGTCCGACTAGGACCAATTTGGTCCAACTAATCGGTGATTAATCGCAAGACTGATTAATTGAGTGATTAGCCCAAAATTAATCAGTAAAGTGTGGACTAGCGATTAATCACCGATTAATCGGTGATTAATCGGGATTTTCACAACCTTGATTGGAACACAAAAATATAAAAAAATATTTTTAATATTTTGAAATTATTGTCACTTTTTTAAACTAAGTTCAAAATCGTAATCATTAAATTTGGCATTTGAAGCTCTGTTTAGATAAATAAGAATCTCTTTCATACATTTTACAATGTTGAAAGATATCCTTATTTTGTTGTATACTTTGTTTTATAACATCTGTTGACTTGTCGGCAGATGTTCTCACAGAGAAGTCTTAGCCTTTAAAATATACTCATTTTATTATATATCATATTCTGTTTTACCACAGCTTCAATGTTGATAATATGCACTTGAATCAAAAGTAATATCACTAGAGCTCATACTTTCAATAGTAACTAGTGGGGTGCCCGCGCGTTGCAGCGGGTAACAACATTTAGATTGGTTAGGTTAAACAATAATCAATTGACCAAAATATTTGTCTTGGTGTGTGGTATAATCATTAGCGGGGCTTGACTGCATTTTCGGTAAAATCAGGGGGGCATACTCAATATATAAAAATTTTTCGGAATTTTAAGGTTAAAAAATACATTATGAACAAAAATTGGGGGAGGGGGTGTGGCCCCAAAGAAGTACTTTCAGTGGGCATAACCGAATTAACCGATCAAATTATACATAATGTATATAGATTTCAACTATCAAATTATACGTTTCAAGATATTTTCCTTCCATAAACATATATATATATATATATAGGGTAGGGATCCTAAGAGAACCAACCCCTATTTGAGAACTGGGAGAACCATTCTGGGCCACACATTTCATATAAAGGCAAAAAAAAAAAAAAAAAAAAAATTTTTTTTTTTTTTTTTTTTGCTTTAATCGCACATTTTTATGCAAGGAAAAATTTTTTTTTATTTTTTTTGAATTTTTTTTTTCATTTATACATATGTGTATATGTCAATTATACATATGTGTATATAGCAATTATACATATGTGTATATAGCATTTTTCAGCTATACATATGTGTATATTTCAGTTATACATATGTGTATATTGCATTATACATATGTGTATAATGCAATTATACACATGTGTATACTGAAAAAAAAAATACAAAAAAAATAAAAAAAAAAATTTTTTTCTTACATATAAAGCAGCGATTTTTGCAAAAAAAAAAAATATATATATATTTTTTTTTTTGCCTTAGAGAAATGTGTGGCCCAGAATGGTTCTCTCAGTTCTCAATTTGGGGAAAGGTTCTCATTTGAACCAAATCCTATATATATATATATATATATATATATATATATATATATATATATATATCCAAAAAAACACCGATTTGTGAACCATATGATAGTGTTTTTCATTAAAGAAATCAAGTTGAGAAACTATATCACAACGTGTATCTACTCATTCAACAACTTATTACCCAAAAGTTTTCTACAAACACAAATAAGATAAAATTCTGACATTAATAAATAATATCAGCTGAGTAAGTGGTAAACAATTTAAACAAAATTTTGAATTCGATAAATAAAACTATGTTTTTTTTGCCACAAAATCCTATGTGCTAGCAGAAGTGCAAACACATGAATATATACATAGCAATAATTTACGTGATACGCTAAGCAAAAAATAGGGTGACTTTAAGAAAGTGAGAAGTTACATGTGCAAACGTAACTTCTCACTTCCTTTGTTTTGTTCTGGTTATTACTTAACCCTAACATATAATTTTCTAAATTAAAAAAAACTATAACAATACTATAATCAAATTAAGGGGAACAAAATGCTCATTTATACGAAGTAATAATATTAACAAAATATTAATGTATGAAAAAAGTTATGGATGTTTAAAAATCATAGGAGTAGTTAGTTGTAATAAGGGTGAAAAAGTGTAATTATTATTTAAATAAACAAAAGTTAAGTAAAGTTGGGGGCAAATGTGTAAGTATTGTATAAAAGACATATTACTCTAAAAAAAATAGTTAATATGTGGATTCTGTGTTGTACTCTAACCAATTATACTTGTAAAACTTAAATTATATGAGGTCCTTGGGGAAATGTATTATAAGATAGTATAGATATAGAAGCTTTCGGTTCATTTTTGTTTGTTTTCGTTTCAACTATTAATTAATCTTAACATATCTTTTTTAAATTAAAAAAACTATAGCAATACTATACTCAAATTAAAGAGAAAAAAACGCTCGTTTGTACGGTGTAATAATATTAAGGAAATATTAACGTATGAAAAAGTTTATGGACATTTAAAAATCGTGAGGGGTAGTTGGTTATAATAATAGTAAAAAGTGTAATTATTATTTAAATAAACAAAATTTGAGTAAAGTTGAGGGGCAAATGTGTAAGTATTGTATAAAAGACAAATTTACCCCTAAAAGGTAGTTAAGTTGTGCATTATGTATTGTATGATAAGCAAATATACTTGTACCTCTTATGTTTTAAGAAGTCCTTGGGAAATGCTTTATAATATAGTATAGATTTATATTAACATTTGTAAGTAACATCATTAGAGCTCATACTTTCAATACTAATTTACCTAATTATAAATTATAAGTTAGTATTGAAAGTAAGAGTTCCAATGATGTTACTTACAAACATTCACTAGAAAAAAAGATTGTGAAATACCATATAAATAAAGGGAAACTTATAATAGAAGTTTGAGGGAAACTTATAAGGGAAGATTAATATAGGACTTGCTGAAAGCAGTGAAGAGAACCTTATAGCGGAAGATTAATATAACTTGACTCTGAATAATTCAATTTTTGTTATGACAGATGTTAGAAATATTATTAACATCTTTTTCTAGCAACAGACGTTAGGTTTAACAAACGATATTTTACTAAATAATACATTTACATTATCCGAGTTAACAAATTACATATAAAACACTGACAAAATTGAAGAAGATATGCTGATTTCTTCTAACATAACAAACACCCAATGACAATTATGCATCCCATATATGATTACCGAGGGACTTATGGTTTCAACATAATAAGCCTTCTCTTTAATAAGCCATGGATATGGTAATCAAATGATTCAACCACGTCCCCCTACCAACACGTTTTTACTTGAGTGTAACAATTTTCCGAGACCATCTATTCCAAACTTATTACAAATCGTGCATAATAATGGTGTGAATACATTTAAACATAAAATCATTATACATATGGGAAGAAAAATTTGAAATTTGAAAGTGAGAATGTTTCGAAGGAGAAAGAGATAGAAAACTAAATAGTAGTTCGTTCCCATTTTTATAGACTCAAAACGCTCTTAGTTAATAAAAAATGAAATGACTATAATAATATAATATTTTTAGTAATTTAAGATACTTACTATTATTATTAAATTAAATTTCAAAATAATACCAAGGTGAACAAACTAATTTTCAAAAAAGTAATCATGATTTTGACAATCGAGGCTGTAAATCTTCAATGGATATATTTTGTTAGAAATCAGGAATCTAGCTAATTATTACCTAAATAACAGTTGCTTGTACGCAGACTCTATAATTCCTAAGCGGTACTGTACAATTTTTTATTGAAGTACTTTTGGAATAAAGAGACGTTTAAACAAAACAGATTCACCAAAAGATCTGTACAGACCATATGAACAGATGCATTAATGGTCTATTGCACATGTTAAAATAACTGCAGAATGTTTACAACAGATGTTGATACGGACGTTCTTTACAAATTCTCACAAAAGACGATAAATTAACTATTTCTAAACCTCAAAAAACACAAACCATAAACATTATAAACATAGTAACAACATTATAATTTAATTAATATATAATAATAGGAAAAAAGATAATACAATTTAATCTGCCATAAATTGGTCTGCTCGTTCGTTCAAATACATTATGCTAGCTCTGATCATTTGTTCTAGATTAAGATGACATGTATTCCGCCGGTGTTACTCATTATTATCTGATCCAATTCTTCGAGAAAATCCAAATCGTTAAAATACTCTATCATCAATCTGTGGTATCTGTTCTGCGAATCATTATCATAGGACACAAGCACCATTTCATACTCATGAACGTAAAACCAACTTACTACACGATATGGCTGAATCCATTCTTCATCAGCAATTATTTCTTCTAACATTTCCATTAACAACATTTCATCTGAATACCTTAACTTAATATTCCTACCAACTTCATACATCCTTCTCAAAAATTCAAGATCCATTTTCACTATAGTTTCCCTTGATGCATAAACATATTGTGTATTATTATTCATGTACACAATATAACGGTAACTCTGAATTGAAAATTCCCAGTGTAGAACTTACTCCATTTTGAATGATTTTTTTGTAGACGTCTGATCGATCAATTATTTCAGATTGATAATTAGAATCAATAAAACACATTTCTTAAATACAGATAAAATACCGCGTGAGTTTAATAAACCGAGGTTCAAGGCCGTCATTATTATTTGTCACTCGAGACTCTTAATATTCTACGCTGGGTTTCATTAAAAAAGAAAACATTGTCTTATTATATACAAAAATGTTAGTTAATCTTATATTTATAAGGGAAGCTATATGTTATGATTATATGTGCAAAATAATTAATAAAACACACTTTCCTATGTTAACTTTAAAATTTGGCTTCAAAGTTCAAATTTGGGCGGCTGATTATATTATAATAGACATAACTTACATTTGTTAATATAATTTGACTCTGCAGAATTCAATAATTGCTCTGAACAGTTGTTAGAAGTATTATTAATATGTTTCTTCAGCAACAGATCTTAGGTGTTTTGTTTTTTATTTGTCCATTTGGCGTGTAGTCCTACTAACACTACCCTCAACCACACATGATAGTCTAATATATTTAAAATTATTGTTTAAAAAAGTAAATCATGATTTTGATAGTCGAGCCTCCATAAATATTGAATGCAGATTTCATTACAAATCAGAAAAATAGAAAATTATTAACGAAAATGCTATCCAGTTCTTAGATATGATAAATATTATTTCCAAATCAGTAATCTAACAAATATTACCAAATAAGGAATGAAGACAATTATTAAGAATTTGCCAATATTGCAAAGGCAAATGTAATGCAAGTGTAACATTAGCCCTTCAAAAAAAAAATATTACCAACATTTATTTTGTATATTTCATAACTTGATCATAAGTTGAATGAAAATATATTTTATAAACAACACACTCTCTTAACAAAGTAAATGAAATATATCATTACAAAATCATAAATTGAGAAGTAAAACATGACAAACTTTGAAATAAGGGAAAATATCATGCACAAAAGTTGAATATAAGAGAAATTATCCCCACAAAACGCTATATTACAAAGTAACACATTTTACAATATTCGAGTTAGCAAACTATAACGAAAATTCTAACTTTGGTAGAATCCTTTCCAGAATTCAATACAAAGAAAGAAAAGCAAAAACAAGTTATTCTATCTTAACAAATGATTTCCATCCTATGTCACCAGCCGGTTCTCTGCCCAATACATATTCATTGTTTGTAAGGATTTTCCGAGAACACCAATTCCAACTTGAATACTAACAGCGGATTTTACCAATGTTTGTTCAGGAGTGTTTGGAATATCTTTGAAAAATAATATCATTATTAAGATCATTATGAATATCGAATAGAGATTTAGAAAGTGAAAATAGTTTAAAGGAAAAATATGTGTAAATACAAATAACACTTTCCTCAACTTTTATAGAGAGAAAATAACTATTTAATTTAATTAATAAATAAAAGAAATAATTATAATAAAGTAATGTTAGAAAACACAAAACTTGTCACACTCTCAAATTCCACGTGCGGAGTTTTACCGCGAGGCGTATGACAAACCAGTATCCAAGTCAACGGTCACAATAAACAACACTACATGAAATACGTAAACTCAAAACATAACTTCAATATCTCAAAACCGTAGCGGAAGCAACATCAAGTTACAAAAAACTGTTTGACAAAAGTTCTCAAAAGATTATTCAAAACATGAAACTAAAGCCCTAGACGCCATGCAGACCCGTGCGCCTAGTCCGTGTAATGCTACCTTAGCGACCTGAGAAAAACATGCCAAAAAGGTGTCAACATATAATGCTGGTGAGTTCACAGGTTTTCATAAAACATTACCAAGTTATGCCAATGTTACCAAAAAGTTCCAAGTTCAATCCTGTCAATACTATGTCAAGTGTAAGCCAAGGTACGCTAGTTAGGCGTAAGTTTTGTTACCATTACGATTGGAAAACCATTATTGTACATGTTTAGCAAGTTCAGAAAGTTTAGCACATGTTTAAGCCGCCCTAATAATGTTTAGCAAGTTTAGCATAGGTCGAGACAATATGCACCCGCCCGACCTCCAGTCGACGAGTGGGTTGGTCAAGCCCAATAGATCTATCCACATTTCCCCCATTGTGCAAACCCCGCACATTCATGGTTTCCCCTAGGACTTCCAAAGATCGTATAGTAACAAAAGTAACCCATAGTATGACACAAGTTCCCAAAATATAAGTTTAGCGCATGTTTTCTCCCCCAAAAGTAAAGCTAGTAAAAGTGGGCCGTGAACTCACCTTTGGTTGCGTTTCTTCAAAGTAAGAATAAAAGCTAAGTCCTTGATAATCCCAACTACCGGAGATCTATCAAAAAGTTCACATAAGTGTTTTGACTAATAACCATAAGGTTATCTAGTCCCCGATTGTCCGATCATAACCAAGTATGTCTAAAATGCATTTGACCGTTAAACCGACGCACTAAACTGACTCGACATCCCGTTGGTGACTCATTACGCAAAGTAACCAGTACACATAGATTACACATAAGGTTTAAGCATAAAACACTTAGTTTACATCAAGAATTGCACATACGGAGTTGTAAGGTCGGATTAGTATGGGAAGTGAACAGGTTCGACCCATAGGACCTTGGTTCGAACCCATTTATGTTCCTTCGACCCTTAACACATGTTAATTCGACCCTAAACATGTGTTAATTCGACCTAAATCAAGTTCGTTCCACCTGACAGAAGCTTATTCGACCCAAATGAAGCCAGGTTCGACCATGGGGTACCTACGTTCGACCCCACGATGGTCGAAGGTGTGCTAGGTTCGACCCCTGCAGTACCATTCTTCCTACAACGCACCAAATCGCATCAAAACTATCCGAAAACATCACGAAACATCACGAAAACACAACAGTGAAGTATGAATAACATATCCCTACAAAACCCTCCCAATTTTATTCCAAAATCCATCCGTTTAACGCTTACCCAAAATGGTAAAATTATGAAAACGTCAAATCATGCATGAAAACTTTACCCGATTTGGAAATTTGTCGAAATCTTTTCATAATCATCTCAGAATACTCTGTTTTATGTGGTTATGAAAACCCCCAATCATTTTACCAATAATAACACATGTATCAAGCCCTAGATTCATCAAGAATTCCCAAATTAAACATAATATCAACATTCACCCAATTGTATCCTAACACAATCATTAACTAACACCAATAGCAGGCCTAGATCATGTTTTTATCTTCTATACAACAGTTAATCATCAAACAACTCATAATATCACATATTACACCATTAACACATGTTTATTGATATGAAAACTCATGTTTAATGATAAGGTTTTGTTTAGAAAAGATGCTAGAAAGGTTTTTAATCATAAAACAACCTTAGAACAGATCTGGACATTTAGGACTAAATGAAAAAGAATCAAAATGCTTAGAAAGAGTTTTGGATCAAGAGCACACCTTATATCTTTGTCTAGATGATGTTTGTAGGTTAGATTATGAAAAACGAGGGCAAAAAACTCCTTTCCCCGATGATTAAAGTCAAGAGAGAGCGTTTGGAGGCGACTAGGGTTTGTGAAATGATGAAAAATGACAAAGTGTGGTATTTATAGTCAGCCTACATTTGACCCCATACCAGGTCGAATGAGGCTCCATAGGGTCGAATGACCCTTTGCTTGGGCACTAATCCCTGGTTGACCCCCCCTTTTGGTCGAACCTGTATCCATGTTTTCCAGATTTTCCAGTTTTGTCGTTTTAAACACATTTAACACATCCTAACACTTGAACATGAAATCCTAACATATGTTAAGCATATAGAAGCACGTATAATCATGTTTACACCTTTGAAACACATATTTTCATATTGTATCACATGTATGCATAAATCTACGTATCACACTTAATTCAGTTCATGTAATTTCACCAACAACGGAACTAGAGACTAGTGTTTACACAAAAAAAATCCCAATGATCCTCTGGACCATTGAACTCTGGACAATCCTAACCTGACCCGACTCAACTGACCCAGTCAAGTACGTTAGCAATATTTTTCGCTAAGGTAGACTTATATGTTTTGCAAAATGTTTAAGCTGAACATGCCGGGTGTCACATCATCCCCACGTTGAAAGAATTTTCGTCCCGATAATTGCACAAGCCCAAAAGGAAAGCGATGAAAAGAAAGGAACGAAAAGAAAATTTACCGGTCGTCACATCATCCCCCCGTTGAATGGAATCTCTCCCCGAGATTCACTCAGCTTCAGCGGTAACATGTCTCGATTCAAACGCATGCTTAGGAAAAAGATGAGGATACTTAGATTTCTTTTTGATCCTCCCGTTCCCACGTGAACTTCGGTTGTGACAACAGTCAACGAAACATGTCAACATCCGTACACGTTTCATTTACTACTTCATTCTATGTGCATATTTAAACAACTTGCATACACTATACCCCTCAGTCTAGTGAAGCATGAGTTAATCAGAGAACTCAACAAAGTGCACTTGTTTAGTCATACAACACCCGGACATGCCACCAAACAAGCATATCATGAGGTTGCTATACCCTAACACCTGATACTTATGAAACAAAATACATGTTAATGACGTCATCAAGAGGCATAGAACTTAACTAACTCTTACCCTTGTGAGACTGGATGATATTCCTATATCAACGGGGTACTAGAGACTATTTAATGGACACAATGTGCAAACTATAATAGCACTAACAAGTGTATATGTCGATTTATTCACAAGACTTCACATACATGATAAGTCTTGGATCATAACAAAGCTAATTATCATGGAATTTCACAAGACCACACCCATGTACATACTACTTATACACACAGCACCCAAGCATAACCACCATAAATACTTAAACAATTTACAACATAACATATGCATACATATATATATACGCACAAACACACATGAATGAATGAGGATCTCCTTGTCATATGTTGCACTAACATGGAAACTTACAAGCTACACCTCACTCTAGAACATGAGGGAACTATACTACCTTGGCAAACCAATCAACGGAGACTTTGCTCTTGGACTCTTCC